>JABFPK010001528.1:0-11597 GCA_022817445.1 Habroteleia sp. ZL-2020
GTCTACGGCTCTCACCAGAAAAGCAGTAATGTGGCATGTACATTTTCAGGTTGGAGAAATATGATAATATATTCATTATATTTCTATTAAATGTAACTGCCAAATTACTGATTTTCTGGTGAGAGCCGTAGACCGAAAACGTTAATATATACAGGAAAATTCTTAAAAAATACATTATTCTTGATTTGGCAACCTAAAATTATGAATAAATAATAGTATATTGATAAGATAATATTAACTAGTTTTCTATTTTTACCAAATACTAAAACAATTTATTAAATCAGTAGACCTAAAACTACATTTCTTAAGAGTTTTCTAAAAAGTTTTTATCAATTTAGAATTTATTATGCATCACATATATATTATACACTTAAGAACATTAAATTTATTTTTATTTTGACAAATAAAACAAAATAATAAAATAGAGTACATTTTCCCCGAATTCCTGAAACATGATTGTAGAATAAATATTTATATCATAATACACCTCCCGGAGCGTGAATTCATCAAATATTCAAGACCCCTATGATATGAAAGCTACAAACCAAAATAGCTAAACGAAATATTTTATATCAGCAACTGTGCATATTTCCTTTCCCTTTTCTTGTTCCTCCTTTTTCTATATTGACTTGCGCTGCATATTCGTGCGCCGACTACGGAACACGAAGCCCACGGGACATATATTTGCCCCAAATAAACTGCGCTCGTTCCACTATATTGATTTAAATTATTAATTGACATTTTTATTTGGCCACGTAAGCGCGTGACTACGATTTCGTGAAGGTTGTACAATATCTCCGAATCTACTCTTGATAAACTCAAACTGTTTCGTTGTTAAACTTTAACAAACTTGCAGAGTTTTATTATTCCTATTTTCTATGTAATCTTAACTTTCGATATGATTACTTTTGTAATAGTTATTTTAAAAGTGAAGCATGCATTTTCATTTCGCACGAAGAAAATTGTACAATCATACGTGCAATATAAATAGCTTAAGTTGCATGAAAGTTTTTAATTACGAGATGCAATAAGTTGTGAAATTGTTGAGAAACGAAATGTCAAAATTAAATGAAAACATAATTATAGCTGAAAATTTTATCCATTCTAAAATAATATAATATCATAAACAAGAAAATTCTGATATTAAACAGGGTGCGAGGTAAAACATGCAAAGGTTTGCAAATGTTAAAGGGCAGGGTAAAAGAAAAAAAAGAATTGACGATCAGCATAATACTCACCTTCTTATCGTCTGGCTTACTGCCACGTGACAGAACCTTGGAGAAAATGCTGTCCTGGTCACTACCAGTGCTGGATGCGGCACGTCCGCTATTGGTACCGTCGGAGTTTAGGAGAGGCACCGTGCCGAGTTCCGGTACCGCATAATCGTACGATGTGTCAACTGCACCGTTCGAGTACACCGCTATTGGGAGATGACAAAGTAAAGGGGTTGTATTGATTGCGGTTAAAGAAATACTTAGTTTTATGTATGTCATGTCTAAATTGTAATTCATATATGATGAGTTTTGAGAGCGTTTAGTTGTCAATTTTAATCTTGTTTGAATTATTGATTAGTCAATTTAATTAGATCTATTATCAATAGATATGTATGAAAGAGGAATTTCACCGTTTGAAGAAAATTTCGCGTAGAATTCTATTCTAACTAAATCCGCTTTATAAATGGTTAGTTTTAATGGAACTTAATGACGTTAAATCGAGTTTCGTTCGAATTTTCCCAGATATATAATTATTTGATTGAACGCCAATTTAAATTGACAAAATTTCATTTAATCAGTCAAGATATATTTTGAACTTATTTGATTTATTGTAAATGATTTGGATAACTTATATAAGCACTGATAAATTGAAAATGCTTAACGTATTAATGTCAATTTTACTCTAATGCTATAATAATAATAAGTTATTAGTTATATATTGGCAAATTCATAACTTTAGTATCTTTATACATTAAATTAATTTTCGAAATGCAAGACTTAAGAATACTAGTTTTGAATTTTCCTTTATATTAAAATATTTTAAAATAATTTGTTTAAGTCATTGTTTGAATTAATACTTCAAATGTAATTTAACAATTACGTTAGGATTGAAAGGTATTTTCTATCTCTATTTCAGAATTTGGATATATCTAGTTTACATTTCGTAACAATCCTAGAAGAGAGGTTTGTCTTTGATCCTTCCTTAATAACATTACGTTAGTTGGACTTGAAAGATATATTTACCCAAGTGATTGACATTGGTGCTTTTATTGTTGAGCATCATATCCTGCATCTCCATAACAACGGTACTATAACTGTAATACGGCGCAAACTTGAGTGCTTGGTACGGTTCCTGGTAATCATCCAATTTACCAATATCTAGTTGCCTGTTCTCTAGGTCTCGTGGTAAGGTCGGCAGCGAACTACCGACGTACCTGCTAACGAAATCTATAGATTAGTTACTATGTTCGCAAAGACGTTAGAAAATATTTTATCTCTAAAACAGTCGATATTTCCAACGACATCTGTTAGAATTGGATGATATTAGACAGCTTTTAACGAGGTTTGTCTTGAACGCGAACTGACCGGAGTAACTCAAAAAAGTATTATTAGAAAGCTATCATTGTTCTAATTATAGACATGACGTGTTTATAATAAAAGGTATACACACAAAAATAAAAAAGAGAATCTCAGCGTTTGTCTGCTGCAACAAGAATGTTATTGTTTCAGTAAAACTCAATAAAATATAGTAAAAATTTAATATCGTTTTAATTTTATTTCTTTACTAGAATTGGAAGAAAGTGATATTTTTTCAGTTTACAAATATCTATATATCTTAAAGAGTCGCTTGTTTGCATTATGACAAAATGTATTGCATTTTTTTGAAGTAAATTCTTACATTACCTTTCGTCGTCATCTAAAGTGTAAGCCATCAGAGCCGCTCCTTTTTCAACGGTAGCACAAGTCGAACCGAGATGAGAAGGAGTTTTGCCGGTCAAGGGACTAGCAAAGCATTTTCGTTGCCTGTGGCGTGATACTATTAAAAATATAGCTACTGCTAGCAGAAGAATCACCGCTGTAAGCACTCCAATCACAACAGCCATATAAGTTAGATCATCGTGTTTTGCAGTTGATACTGGAAGCTCGTCCACAGTTGAGCCATTTTTTTCAACAAAAACGTCACTTTGTATAGGAATCTCAGTAGTTGGTGGTCCTTCGGTTGTAAAATTACCGTGTGCTACATCTACAATTAAAAGAAAATAACAATTTTAAAATTAATAATATAAGCAATATAAATAAAATGAATTTTTTTTAATTCAAAATGCAGCTTGAGTTGAGCCAAAAATATGGTTTTTTTTTTAAATTTAAGAAACTTATTATCTTATAATAATTTGGAAAAATATAACATTCTATGTTTTTCGTTCTTCAAAAATTACGTTTTTCATTATTTTTATTTATTTTTTATTTTCTGTTGGAGAAAGCATCTTAATAAACTACCGGATAACGTAATAAAAACTTGTTTCCAGAACTTCTAAGATACGAAAAAATAAATATCAAATACAACGGATAAAAAAGTTTGTGTAAAAGAATAACAACTTTTAATTAATCCGGCGGTTCGGATTCCGAATAAAATCATTTTGCTGGATGGAATTTATGCAAGACGAGAGAGCATTGCAGTTTTATTTTATAAAATACTTCGCCTTGGTGAATGATATTGAAATAGATATGTTCTTACTTATTTCAGCAAAAAAATGAGTAATATTTTCACGAATTTAGTGATACTTTGAGATTTAACTATTTGTAATTCATTTTCAGAATTCACAAAGTAAAACTTATTATTGAAATATTTGTCGAAATTATGATAATAAAATTAGTATAATGGGAAAGAGCAAATTTATTTCTTTAATAAAGTTATTCTTTCAAGCATAGCTTGAAAAATTTTTTGAAAAAATATTTAAAATACTTTATTTAATATGTATTAAATATGTTTTTAATAAAGAGTAAATGTATTATGCTAATAAATAGTCATCTAAATACACTTCTGGAAGTTATTTCATATAATAATAATTAAACAAAGTATTTGTTTATAAATCTTAATTTCACTTTTATTAACTTAACACTGACGTCATAACAGTGACTTTTTAGCAATAATCCGAACATTTAATAATTAATTTTTCAATTTAAGATAAATCACTCTTGAAAGGTATTAAATATATTCTGTGTGATCAACATTAATTATATTTTGAATATAAAAATGACCGACATTCTGTCTACGTGAAATATTACATGTTTTCACTCCCCCCTCGTTAAGCATGGATAGTTCCTATTTTGCAGAACAATATTTCGTCATTACAATAGACAACGTTAATCCCTTAAAATAACCAAGCCACAAAAGACTTGGCAATATGTCGTTCACGATCAAATGATTCGAAATAAACGACTCACTAGTTGCAGAGTTGAAAAGTGACACGCGTCCGCAACTGTTTGACGCTTTATCGTTGAGCGAGTACGTAAGGAGACGTTGCATCGTCGACTTTTCAGCGCTCAGTTGACGAGACAAAAAGACAACGAGACGAAGATAAAGCGGGAAAGTTGGTTGGGGACGAGGGGGGGGCGAAGAAGTGAACGATGGAAAAAAAACGGAACAAAGTTGCACGACATACACGCGCGTCATTTATATAGCTTTTCGACGGAACACGCGCGAGTCTCGTCGAGCTTCGAAGAGGGCTCAGACTACATGTAGACGAGGTGCAGACAGCGAGGGTATGCGCCGGCTGAATTCCCGACCGGATTATCTCGAGGAAACAAAGCTGTCGTCGTGTTTGATATCGGCTTTTACGTGCCGAGCTGCGCTGCCTCGCCTGTATGAAATCTGATATTAAACATTCTTTGCACGCCGGGTAAACTGAAAGGGGTCCGCCACTGCTTCAGGACGACGCTGGCGGTTTGCGTTGTGGGTGTCAGGTGTTATGGCAATGCGAAACCTTTACTTCAGATATAGCACTGGATTCCACCCGTTCTTTTGCACAAACTTCAGCATTCTTTTTTGCTTCTGCTTGCGCGGATTAATAACAAACAATGCCCAAATTCTGTCCGCGGTTTTAATGTAATTGCTTAAACTAATAAGCTATTCAATTAGGCCAATGTATGTCAAAGACTGTGCTCAGCTTTGCGAGGTTTCTAACGATTCTAGGCATGAATAAAGGGTGGAAGTCAATCTAATTTAGTCTTATTAAGAACATTACATTTATATTCGGAATACAAACTTTGTTCACAATAAATTCAAAATTATTTTGGTTCGATTAGAAAGAATTTCAATGGTCCTCTGTTAAAAGAACTTAGTTATTTTTCGACTTTAGAAATTACTCATCATGTCCTAACAAAGTTAGTGATCTTTAGTTATTACTTTCTCTCTATAATATAATATTGCCGTTTTTTATAATGACAAGGAAACTTGTTAATAATGTAACTTAGACAATTTTATAACTTCTAAATTTGATTTATATTTAATATAATTAAGTTTGAGGACATTTTTTGTTTATGATATTTAATCACCGAACTAAAAATGATATGACATGCATTTACGTATGATTAAATATTTATGTATATCAGTTTGGGAACAAGTGTCACAAATAATTGGCGAGATTTGATATACCCTTGACTTGACTAATCTAAATTGGAGAAACGAACTTCATTTGATGTTCCAATTTAAAGTGACAAATAAATAAAATGAAATACAAACTTTGACATGCCACTAATAAACTTTGGTTTCTAAGTCATATTTTTAACTTAGGATTGTTTTATAAGTTACTATTACGGTTTGCCACTGTGTTTTTCCTGTAGAATTTCTTTGTTGTATTGATAATTGTACGTTCTTCATTCAGAATCGGAATTACTCATATGTATGAGAAATTTCTTAACGTCTTTATAATGCCTTAAATATTTTATTGCAATAGACTTTCAAAGGAACCAAAGACTCTTGTAATTTCCTAAAACAGTCAAAGTACGAAGAAGTAAAATTTAATGAATATTTAGTCAATGGAATATCTTAGTTAAACTCATTGTTAGTATTCTATGTGTGGTATAACCAAGTGAATTCTCAAAGGAAGTTAAGTGGCACATTATCTCTGGCACTGCTTAAGAATTCTATTAGAATGTTGCATATTAAATCACATAGGCTAGTATGCGCAATTTTTAAGAAGCAAATTGGTAAAACGATTTGGAAATTTGCTGCAAAATTTATCTTAGCGTTCTAAACAATGTTGTAAATTTGTTTCCATAACATTGGGGAGAGAATAAATTTAAATTATAATAAATTACACGAATACAACCTGTATTCGCCACACGAAGATATGTTAAGTATATATTTCTCAGCATGAAATATGTAACGATGGATTTCTTAATCCACTTACAAGTATTAATGTTTACCATCAAACAAAAAGGAGATTCCGATTTAAATGTAATTAAGAATTTAATTACAGCGTCAGATCAGCTTGTGAATAACGTGATTTCGGAGTCATTTAAAATCGGAAAAAAGCTTTGTATTGAAAAAAGTCGGGATTCCGTTTGTCTTATCTTTTGTTCTTCTTTTTTTGATCAAGATGTCTTTTGTCTTCATTCTTGCGTTCATTCTTATAAAAACCACTGCTCACTTTCACGCTAAAAATACACCGTTAAAATGCAGAGGTTTCCTTTTATGCACGGGTAGGAATTTGTGTACTATAGATGTCATCTATCCGTGCACATTCAACGGGATTTTGAAGCATGCGCGTTCCCCTTAATATACCGGGGTGGGATTGATTACCGTCGAGGTAGAATAATGCGAAGTGCAGGCAATGTGATTAAATCAATTAATTGGTACTTGTCACGAAAATGGCTGACTTTACACATTCTTCAAATTAACTTATTCTAGTTACATATTCCCAAATTAATAACTCAATAAATAACAGTTTCAGGACATCGGTAAAGTTATTCAAATGAATTAAAAAAATTGAAATAAAAATAAATTGATTGACAATTTCACATTATGTATTGTAATGAATATAAAGTGTTTTGTTTTGAGCAAGAGTAAATTTTCTATAATGCTGTAAATTGAAGCGTTAGTTTTACCAATAAAAATGTCAACTTGTCTATCGGTAAGAATCATCCTCGAAATTGTGATGGAAATGTCTAAAGTAACTTCGATTAGCAGTGAGTGACATTGAATGACGTTTGTAAGTTGAAGGTCAGATAAATGTAATGGGTAAAACATATTTCAATGGTATACAATTTAAAAATAATTGTTAGGTGTAATGGCCTCTTATAACAAATTATTTAACATTTTATCATATAAACTATTTATTTTTATTATTCTTCATATAATAATTAAAATGTATAAATGATATATCACTTTATCTGACATAGTTATATTTAATATATTTTGTAATATGGTGTTTATTACCGTAGATCAATTTACAAAATTATTGTATAATTGTACCCAACCAATATTTTAACAAAAATATCAGTGTGACATAATTATTGAGAAATGTATATTTTACTTAGCCTAAAGTTTATAAATCATAATTAAATGGCAATATAAAATTGAAATACTTCGAGGATGAAACAGCGTTCTCCAACCAAAGAAACTCTTTGAATAAATTGGTACAAGAAATATAGGTCGAAGGTGAACGATTAGATATCGGATAGTTGAGTTAAAGCGTCCAGCGACCAAAATTTGTTTGGTCGCATCGGGAATAAACGGCATCGTAAACGACAAGACGAGGAAATAAATTACGTCCTTGCTTTTCTTACCGCTGCTTCTTTATATTTAATATCGCTTTGATACGCGTGGCTTTTAATCTTTTGGCCGGTAACTTGTTCCGAACATTGGGTGGTCGTCTCTATGGGAAATAACGAAATCCCACGACTTTCTTCTGTCGTTGTGAAGATAAAAGCACGTAAAAGGCCGATAAAATCCGGCATCGTTGAAGCTACAAAAACAACCCTACCAATACTTCAAACAAAAATAATAAACGCGACAAAAGGTTCATAACAATTTTCCAATCGAACTCAAACATAGTTTTCGATGTTGGAAATTTCGTGCTTCTTTTTGCCATAAACATCAATTGTCATGTCCGGAGAACTCAGCAAAGCTAAAAGGAACGCGAACTCACAGTCAACAAATGGATATCGAAAATCTATTAGACTCATTGCTACCACTTCCTTAAATGAAACAAATTCCACTGCGGTCCGGGCTGAAGCTTTTCATGTTCATTCAACTTAATATATATATTTTCGAAGATAATCCAAAATAAATTGGAAATTCGTCTTTTCGTCGTATCGTAGAAATTGCTATAATAATATCACACAGAAAATTTTTTAATACATTAAAAGCAAAAAGTAAGAATAACACTTTAATAGATAAAAATAAACAGAAAATTGGTGCCATAATATATTCTAATATAACAAAAATTTAGTCAAGAAAAAAATATTATTGCAATGTTCTAGTAAAATAGGTAAATGTAATATTGAAATATAAATACATTGTATGATAATAAGTGTTTAATAAATTTGTAATAATGTACTAAATATATACAGTATAATAGAGCGCAATAATATTTTTTCTTGGTTAAATTTTTGTTATATTAGAATACATTATGATATCATTTTTCTCTTTATTATATATATATTATTTTTATTACCTCTTGGTATTACGATTTACTAAGTTAATTAGAATTACTTATTAAATTGCGTTAACCTATTCTAAATGGAATCGAATTAAATTAAGTTAGATTAACTAAAATCAAGGCGAAGCCATTCAATTCTTCAAGTTAATTACATCTAATCACATATTTTTTGTACAGCTCATAATCCGATTTTACTTGTTTCAACCCTGTTGTTTATTTCAATTCGGTTCAATAACCTAATTTTTTGGTCTGATCAATATTTTCACCAAATATAGCATTGAACTCCTCACACAAATCCTAGAAAAATAATCTTGTTTTTTAAAAGATAATTTTACTCAATTAACAGGATTCATGCAATTATTCAGCAATATTTTTAATTCTTTTTATACACAATCGATTGTTTAATATTAAATTTCAATAATCTTATATTAATATTATTGAACATTATCTATACACGGTTAGTTGTGCAATATTAGGACAATGATACTCCTGGAACATGAAGATCCATGATACGCTCCTGAATGGCACAAACGCTGATGCAATGATATCAATGTTGAGTATAAATGTATCAATTAACAGTGTAATTGAGCCGTGGATTTGGAACAACTGAGTTGAGAGACCCCGTACAACATTCCACGGAGAAATGTATATTTTCTAATAGAGCGATGTTTCAGCCAGTAATTCACGTGTAATTGGACGATTGTGGCAAACTGACAAGTGGCCGTCGCGACATTTTCTGCGCCAAGCCATTTTCGCCTTCTAATTTAGCACACGACGTAGTTTCGCTCGGACTCAATTACAACGCCGCGAAAACATTTTCAAAGACGCGCAGATCGTTATGCCATATTTACGGGGAGACAAAGAGGGATAATCGCGACACAAGCTCATAATTTTCGACAGTGCCACGAGCGGACATAAATTACCGTCGGCGAAACGATGTCGAGCGTACCACGAGGGTCACCCGTTCGGTTAAGGAGAGAACGATTCAGCCTCAGAAAAGAAAGAACGATCTCACTGCGACAAAGAATGATGCCCGTACCGACAATTTTTGCGTTTGCTCTTTTTGCTGCGATTTCTTTAACGTCGTTTCGCGTTTAACTAGCTCCGACAAAACCAAGCGCAGCTGCCGTTATAGTGTCATGTGCAACTAACTTGGCCCTTGATCTTTCGAGAAAGACGTTGGGTAATTGGAATCTTGTTGTTTCGACTTACATTGCAACACCACTCTTCCGATTGATCTCAAATTTTATCGATTACATTGTGCAGTGATTAATGTCGCTTCGCTTAATTCCAGGGTGCTCTTCTTAATGGCCTGGGCATTTCAATGAATTTAAAATACATCCTTACAAACAAAGGACTTCTCTCAAGATGCGAATGATACTTCCTTCTGATTACATCTAGCTGTAGTATTATTGATTTACGTATTATTATTTATGCGATTGAACAGAGTGATATATAAATATATAATTCATAAGAATATTATTATATTAAATAAAACTAGGAATATAAAATATCCAAAAATCGTTATTGTAAATTTGAAATATATAAAATATAATATTTAATCTTATCTCAATTTATGAATTCTGTCGATTTTTAAATACTTAGCAAAAAAAAAAAACATTTAAATGTAATTATAAAATTATTATAAAAATCACTGTAAGCATATTTTTGTTGTTTTCTACTTTTTTAACGAAGTGATCGATTCGCCATTTAAATGAAAAATGTAACTAAAATTGCAATTTTTTACAATAAAATTCAAATTTGTTACGAGAAAATATAAAATAATAAAATGAGATATTTCGTATTAAAATTAGCCAGAATTAATTATTTTCGATTGAATTATTATTTGGGATACGTATGTGTGCAATGTACGCTTATGTATTCGGAAATTTGTCATAAAGACTAAAATACAGTAATATATAATGAATTTTACGCAGGCTATAGTAAATATAAATACCTTTATTGATTCTCCATGAACTCATTAGTTATACTCCACCGTAAAATTCTAATTATTATGCTTAAATATTTAATATTATGCTTACTAATTTTAACAGAATTATTGTTAAAGAATTTACCTCAAATTAAATCGGATTTCAACGTTATACTTTTTAATAGAATAAATTTGAAGTTAAATTGCGTTGTAAAAAGTATTTTCAACTGAAAAGAAACAAACTTTCATAAACTTCGAATTTAAATTTCATCAAGTATAAATTTAAATGAGAATTAAATTTTTTACACAATTATCACATCGCGTAATTTTAATTTACATTTGAAATTACATTTTAATGCTTCAAATTACGAATCTGTAACGAAATTGTTTACAAATACCATGATGAAATAAATTTCATTATTCAGAATTTAAAATTGTAATCGTTAAGCAATTTATAAAATAAACAAATATTCGTGTGTTTAAAAATTCCATTTATTTTATAATTTGAAGTTTAAGAGTTAATTTCGGCACGTATCAGTTAATTTGCAATCTAATTTGCAATTCCATAAAACCGAGTTCTCGTGTCGAAAGCCAAGCTCCAATTGAACGCTTGTTTAAACAAAAATTGGCCATTCGATAATTTGTTACTGCAACAAAAGTAATTGATGTTTGATGGTAACATTTGTCATAGAGTAGCGCGAGTTCGTCCGCATTAATTGTAAGATTGAACGCCGTCCAAATAATTGTCTTGGCTGAAGTGACTCGCGCGGCCACACGTAATCGCCTCGACATGTCGCGTTGACAGGTCAAATTTTGTTCTACAACATCCGTTGCGGGTGCATCGCGTATTTTCCACCGGCAGAAGATGTCGTTCCCATTTTGCGGCGCTCACACGCGCAGCTGCAGCTGACGCTCAACGTCAAATGCAACTAATGCTTTCCTGTATCTCCCTTGACTTCGTTGGTCTTAGTGTTCTCCTTACCAATTTTAATCCCTTTGCTTCACCGC
>JABFPK010001529.1:0-11593 GCA_022817445.1 Habroteleia sp. ZL-2020
CTACTATCCACACATTTTCATAAATTTCTCGTTGGTCAGCAACTTCTTCATTTTCAAATTCCAATACTACTGTTGAATTGTCATTAAATACAATACTTCCTATTGGTATTATAGTCATGGATGGCACTACGTATATGCAGATAATATTTCCATACCTCACCACTGGAATGCAATATTAAAAAGTAAAATAATGATAAACTATTTAATAAAGCTGTTATAAATGAATAATCAAATTTACCAAAGTATAGTAATGACAGATTTCTGCTAATCTTGCCATATTTGATTAAAATATTTTTCTCAAATTTATCCGTAACGTTGTTCCACAACGATTCTATTTCTATCAAAAGTCGTTTTATCTGAAAGTATTGAATAAAAAAATATTATATCACAAAAGTGTAGTTTGCAAATTTGTAGTTAGGTCACAAATTTAGAAAAAAGGGAAGAATAAATGGGGTTGCTTAGGACAGAAGATAATTTGAAAGCGTTGAGAAAAAGGTAAATACGTAGAATAGGAGAATGAATGGGTAGACGTTTTGAAAATCGGTCGTAGAGAGGCGTTTTACACTTGACTTCCGACCTGTTTGCCTCTGATCCATTGCCACTCGATCTGTTTGACGCCTTTCAATCTTGACAGAAATTCGGCACAATGAACTCGAACTAATATTTTTCATAAACAAAAGTATTCCTTTTCACGTCAAATTTAAACGATGCAATTTTTGGCTATTATGTTACGCTTCGAGTTATACTAACCGAGTCATCGGTGTATCAAATTTTGTCAAAGAGATTGGGAATATCGGTCCGATCGTGCAAACAGGTTGGAAGTCTATATTATTTTTAATTTAAATTGTTGATCAAAATAATTTTAAGAAGATGGAAAGATGGAATTACTTTTTTCTTACTTTATAAGAATGTTTCACAATATATAATACATATGCAAGCTTGCTTAAAGCATTAAAAATAAATAATACCTTATTGGAATTGAATAATGTAATAGACCACTTCGCGGCGCAAACTATGTCGGCCACTGTCGTCAATAAATATTTCAACAGAACATCCATATCCATTTGTATAGTTAATAAGCCAAATATCTAATTTACAAGTCGTCATTAAAATGCTGTCTTTTGAAGTAATTTACTTTTACGTGTGTAGATATATTAATTTATTTCTTATTTATTTAATTGAAAAAATTACCTCGTCGTAGACTATAATATATACAAAATATATAAATATTATTTTAGCAGCTATAATTTTCACAAACTTGGATTGATAGGGCCACAGCCCCAGCAAGGAAGTAAATATTTTATTACACAAATAATAGCTGCTGTTAAAAAAACACGTTTTTTTCATTCTGTAAATGTATGTGCAATATTGTGGAAAGTGTTTCTGAAATCGTGTTGAAAAATTATATAAATTTGGAGAAATGCAAGTAAAAATGAATATTGATAAATAAGTGTATATATAATATTATATATAATCTATATATTATATATATTATATATTATATTATATTATTATATTATATATATTATTATTATATATTATATATATATATTATAATTGTTTAATTTATTGTATAATAAATTAATTACAGAAACAGTTTTATATTACAAAGTACAATAATTTGGAACAGTAAATGTGTACCAATGCGATTGTAACAAGCGTTATTATCATTTCAACATAAACTTTAAATTTAAAAAGCACTCTGCATAGACTTTATGAAAAAATAATATATGTAATTACATTGGGAATAATTATCTGGAATTGATAAAAACTGTATAAAAAATGAGAATAATTATTACACTGGAAATGCATTAGTTATATATTTTAAAATCAATAAAATTGACTGACGTCTAGGTTTTATAAGTTGTGTAAAAGACTGAATTAGTGCAATATTAATTACATCATGTAAATTTATTTTACTTCCTAGTGTAACAACACAACTTCAACTTTAGAATCAGCGAAACATTAGATTTTATCGTGTATAATTAAAATTCATAATACAGTGCATTCAGGGTGTAAAAATACAATTTAGCAAGAGTTGACTTAAACATTTTTTTTTATTTTATATGAAAAGTGATTTTTATTGTTTTTTATTTTTCTTTTTTTTGAGAAGTACCTACCGAAGTCGGGAAGAAAGAAAATAGGTGTCTCAATGTGAGACACAATTATGGATCTGTGTGATTCAAAATACTAATATGTATCATTGCAACTGTGTATAACAGTTTCCTTTCCAATTACAATTGATTGTATATATACATTTTTTTGTTTGTACGTATATAAATGTTACTGTAATAAAATAATTCTATCATATAATGATGACTATAATAATGTAATGATAGGGTTAACATTTTTTTCTGCGAATTTGGTTCTACAGAATGCATTTTGGGTACGTAAACGTTATTCCGACCCACTCCTGACTTATATGAGACATTTTCTTGGATTTTGACTCTATTCGTCAAAATTTTTCAAATTGCCAAAAAAATGATGTCGAAAAATGAGAACTTTTAAAATAGAAAAACTAGGATTGTGCGAATATTATAAATCAAATCTTTATCAAATAAGATCAGTCTTGTAGAGCTTTAAATTCTGCATCAGTGGGATATAGATAGTTGAATATTTGTGTTAAAATTTAATGAGAATTCCATTTCGTAATTCTAAAATTCGACTGAAAATCGAAAATTTTTCCGAGGTGGGACCTTCTAAGTTAGAGGAAGTAAAATATTTTTGTTTTCAGATCTCGTAAAATTCATTGTGTATGACATCCCTGATGTGAAAGAAGATAGAAAATGGTATTTAAAACTTAAAATGAAGAAAAATTTTTTTCACCATTTTCAGGTGCCCAGATTTCACCTTATTCGAAGCAAAACTGAGCAAAATGACGAAAAATTTGTTTTTCAAATTTTCTTCCGTACATTCTATTTTAAGTTCAGAAATTGGTTTCTAATCATTTATCTACCAATAACTGAAATTTTTTTTGCATCTGAAATTAATTCGATAAAATTTTCCAAATCGCCAAAAAAATGCTATCGAAAAATGAATTTAAACCCTAGCTTTCCGTTAATATTATTATTCTATTAGTTATATAATAATCATAATAATCATACATTTCTCGTAGAAATTTGAACTTTGCGTTGCAATTAGTAAAATATTAAAAAATTCTCAAACTTATATATTTCTAAAATTAACATTATTTATAATTTTATGTATATTTGTCATTTGATAATTCCAGAGATTTATTTGCATTTGTACAATAACATTACAGATTTTGAATTTAATAGTACCTTGAAGTATTATTTCCAAAATAATAAAACTAAAGCAATAAGGGTGCAGTTGTTGCTTGCAATTTCAGTTCCAGACAGAAGTTCATTAACCTTAGAAGGCATAAGACAAGAAGAAACATCTCTTTGGCAATATTTTATTACTAATTAAATAATAATTTATTTTATTTATTCAATCATCATAAATCATCATAAATATAATTTATATCAACAAATATTTATATTTTCTCATAAAATTAAACTCACAAAATTCAAAATAAAATTATATTATATTATACTTACGTCATATATATGCTATACATATAACATTATATAAAATATAATAAAATGTTGCTTATCTTAACTAATTCTCGGAAAGTTATTTTTCCTAGTACTAATTATAATTTTTCCCATTTAAAAATGGCACATCAAAAATCATAAGCTCATAACAAAATTAAAAAAAATTAATTAAACGTACATAATTCTGAATTTTCTTTGTTAAAATCTCTTTATTTTTCTAAATTAAAGACTTTGAAACAAAATAATTATGATTAAATAACAATTACAATTATTCATAAAAAATTATCTAACTTTATAAAAGAATTAATTTAGTAATTTTATCAAGGTTATGTATTAAATTTCAAAAATCAATTGTTAATTCCGCCCATAAGAAAGGTTAATTACTATATATAGACAACACTGTATATCGGAAAACTACAAAACCCACGAAATAGAGGAATGAGATTTGTTTTCAAGCGTGACAAGCATACTCTAATATCTATTTAATGTTTTAAACTTGTTATCGATTATAGACAAATGTTTTTAAAGTATTTATCTTTGCTTATAAAATTTAAATCACACAACACAACATTATTTATTTGACTGTTGACATAATTGAGAAACTACAAACAAAAATACAAATATAGGTAAATGTATAAGTTATAAATTATATCTATTCAAATATGATCAATTATTTCATACAAAATTAGAAAACTAAACATTGAGTATATAGTGCATTAAAGACATTCCACAATAATCCATATTTATATGTATTTCTTTCCAAAATTAAGGTATTCCACTAAATAAAAAAATTCAAATATTTAAATATTCGACAATTTGAATTTCTTATTAATAATTTTAATTATTAATTCATATTAAAGAAAGCATATTTCACATAATTATTCATTACTAATCTTTCATCTAACGTATGATTTTTATAATATAATTTTAAAATTTAAAAATAGTAAATAATAGATTTTAAATATTTTATGCAATTTTACTTCCTATAAGTCAAAATTAATAACATCTTTCCTTTAGTAACTGAAGGGTTCTAAGTTCGGTTCCCTGCACCGATTCTCAAATAATAATAATTAAAACATTTCAAAACTAACGTACATCAGACAATAATTTTAAAATTGCGAAAAAGAGTAAAATGAGAAATTCTAATAGAAAAAT
Organism: Habroteleia sp. ZL-2020; assembly: GCA_022817445.1. Taxonomy (NCBI): domain Eukaryota; kingdom Metazoa; phylum Arthropoda; class Insecta; order Hymenoptera; family Scelionidae; genus Habroteleia; species Habroteleia sp. ZL-2020. The sequence goes on from JABFPK010001529.1 coordinate 4,713, forward strand.
ACATTTTCCTATTCATTGATATCAATATATAACATAATAACCTTTCTCTAAATTTATAAATTATTTTTGCGCACAATCCGTTTGACAAATTTATTATCAAATCGACAATATTCACCGCAATTGCAACGTCGGTACAATTTAACAATTACAGTACGATTTTAAAAAATCATTTATCCCTTCGATCAACATTCAAAATTCGACAATTCCAAAAGCAAATACCTCGAAAAAACTTAACCAAATGAAAAGGCCTAAAATGATTAAACACCCATTACAATAACAAAATCTCCAATAACATTAAAATATCAACATCCATCGCTAACTGACATCGTGCTCAAAACATTGCTCGGCGTTTAGAAAAGGACGACCCGGTGGTCGGATCCCTGGCACAGAAGGCCGGAATCGTTGAAAACAAAGGGTCTCGCGAAAGAAAACAGACATTAAGTCTCTTTTGCAGTGGTATCGTCATTATATTATCGATTCTCGGTGTTCTAGCAAGACATTTTTACGGCTTCCCTGGCACGCTTAGGGGAGCTCTCGCGCTGAATACAAGATCCCCTACTCCGTGTCTACGTCGCACAAGTATAAGGAAATCGGCGGAATAAAATTAAATAAGCAGAGAAAAGAGGAAAAGCCGAATAAACAGCGAGAAGAGCAAAGGAAGCGGAGGAAGGAGTCGAAGGGTAACTGTCAAAATAAGCAAAGGAAGAAAGAGCGGCGTTCGAAGCCGAGACGAGGGAGAGGTAGCGAGTGCAACCCCCGTTCGTACGGGGGTCGGGATAGGTGTGCGGGTCGTGGTCACCGCACTGGCCTGCGTTGGGTTACGCCGAGTCTAATCACATTATAGAGCCGGGCCTCGAGGAGGATGGAGCTGAAGGAGGAGGACGAGGACCAGAAACAGCTGTTCCTGGTGGACGCGCCGCGGGACCCCCTGGTCTCCAGCGGGGCGATCGTGGCGAACGCCCAGGAGGACATCCATCCCGGCGACCTGCAGACCAGCGTGCTCGCGGGGCTGATGAGCGCGCAGTCTTCCTCCGTCTGTTTTCCGGCCAAATTCAGTAAGTCCAGTCGACGGCGTGCGATTCAATTACTGCTCCCTTTCTCCACGTTTTGCAGCCCGAAGTGCGTCTGTCCCGGAGCCCGTCTCCTCTTTCCTTCTTTCTTTGGGGTAGGCTCAATTAAATTATTGCTAAATGCATTAAGCGGCCACGGTACTGGCCCTTAAATAGAGTTAGCGCTAATCGGTTTAGCAGTTATGAATCGAGCCTGATTTGATTAAGTGTAATTTAATGATGGGACGTTCGCGCCGCCATTGGATGGTGGTCTTTCGATGTTGATCGTTGCTTCGGACTCTTGCAGCGTACGACTTTGCGACCAGTCCCGGACACGAGGAGAGACAGACCTCCATCAGTGTCGGCAAACGCAAGCAGCGGAGGTACAGGACCACGTTCACCAATTTCCAGCTGGAGGAGCTGGAGAGGGCCTTCCAAAAAACCCACTACCCGGACGTCTTCTTTAGAGAGGAGCTCGCCTTGAGAATCCAGCTCACCGAGGCCAGGGTTCAGGTTGGATCTGTTGGAAATAGTGTTTGATTTGCTTGAATATATCAATTTGAATATCAATTTTTATGACTACTTTTTGCATTTTGCGATTGTCTGAGGTTTATCGAGGCGTGTATTTTGATTTATTAATTGATTTCGTAGTTTGTAATTATTTAATTGCAGACGGTATTCAGTTATAAATATTGTGTCTGTTTATTTAAATTCATTATTTGATTTTGAGAATAGCAAAATTAGTGAAGTACTGATTTTTCTTAATAAGCAAACTTAATTTAAAATAAAAGTAAAAAAATGCTTGATTTTTAATATATTTTATTTTGTTTTATTTATATATATTTTTATATATGCATATATTGTCTATAAATATTTTTCTATAATTTTCTTAATATTGAATAATAATATTCAATATTCAACGTTATGTAAAAATGCATAATTTATATCATACAATTAATATTAATAAATTAATGCAATTTGTCTACTTTGAATTAAAATTAAAAAACCTATAATCATTTTCTTTTGCACTACATTTATATTATTAATATTGTGGGCAATATTTTTTTTATTTAATTAAAGAAAAGTTTGTTATTCAACCTCATAACAACCTACGTTCGACGTTAATAACATTTTAACATTGAATTCTGTAATAAATTATTAATGACAAAAGGCGGTTCTCATCTGCAAGGGATGTTTAAATGTACTGAGAAATTCATTATATCCTTGCAATCCCTGCAACAAAAATATTATATACCAATTATAATTGAAAAAAATTATTAATAAATGTTAAATTAACTCATGACTAATTTTAAATAATTTTATATCATTTTAAATTATATGATAAATATCTTAAATAACTATACCTTATTTTAGTAGTAATGTATGTACAATAAAATATTTCATTGCTTTTCAATATATTCCAACTGTGTATAAAAAACAAAAGTTACATTATAAAGTAAAATTCAATCTTTTGTGTTAACCATATTATAGTGTAAGAAAAACAACAACGATATAACGTAACAAAAGTAGTATTAATCTATTCTATAACGTTATTAGGTATGGTTCCAAAACAGACGTGCCAAATGGCGAAAACAAGAAAAGCAATTAACCGCTCACATGCCATCCGCGGATTGCCAAGAAGCTCAACCACAACCACAACCCGACCATCTGTTGTCAGAACCTCCGCTGGGTAGTCCGCCCCCGATCTATCTCGGCATGGAATGGGCCGGCTTCTCGCCGTACACCAGCACCACTACGTCACCGTTAATAGTTAACGGAATGAACAAACCTCCCGAGCACGAGGATAATCCACTTTTAGATTCCGAATTATTACAGTTAAAAACTCCCCGACAATAATACAAAACAGTGATCAAGTATTTGTCAGCAATCTCATTGAACAAAAACGAGAACGGGGATGATAATATAAATATATTGTACTTTATCTTAGATCACCTAAAAGAAAATATATTATTAATTTTGTAAAATATAAAAATTGTTACGACTTGTTTAAAGAAATTGTATTTATATATATAGATATAATTTTTGGCAATATTAGAGGTTGTTGAGTGAAGTTAAGGGATGGTATTTTGTAAAAAAGCAATTCTCCTTAAAATAGTAATATCTTCTTTATTCGGTGCGCATATATTACATTTTATTCAGTATCAGTATCCTACACAAACGGTCGATTCTGATGATGTTAAGCGATGAAAGATGTCTCGATGTTAATCGGTTTGCGGAGATTTATTGAGTTTCAACGAACTAACGTTAGATGTACTGTCGCGTGGAAATGTCACAAGCGAACATCCCTTTCTTTTGCATTGATTAATTTTTCGTTTCGTTCACTTCGAAATATTATTTCGATTGTTAGGGCGGTGTTATGCAACATAAGAGTACTCGTCCGCACTGTTCGGTGTGCGCTCGATGTACTGCTTATCAATCAGGGCCTCGATACATTTTTTAATCATTCCAATAGATGGCGCGAATGTAACCTTGGACTGACCAAGTATCTGAAATAAAATTTTATTCTATTTAATATGGTTCATTTTTCTATACACCTCAAAGAATCACATTACCTTATAAGCAGTGAATATTGCTATGATATTGTAGTAATATTTTTAAATGCTTGTGATAACATTAATGTCTTTGATTTCAATATATTAGGTTATAGATATGAAAAATTTAAAAGTATTGCAAAAAGCGTTATCTTGAAATTTGAATGATTTTAATCAATCTTTTTCCAAAATGCTTGATATAATAATAATCAATAGTCTATATAATTGATAGGTTATATGATATAGGTTCACTTCAATTTACTCACAATAGACATTTTTTATAATTCATAATTTCTGTATTTTTGAACATTTGTCCGTCTAAGTTGAAATAAATAAATAAATAAATATTTATGCAATATTATTGCAATATTGAATATTATAAATTTTAAGATATTATACAAATTTGAAGGTTTTTAAAATATATAAGGAATTTAGGAATACGAATTAGAAATGAATATAATTGAATGGATATTATATTAATATAATCTATATAGAAATTTTATTATAGAGTAAAAATGATTTAAAAAGTTTTCATAAGAAAATACATTATGATCTTACAGAAAATTATAGAATAAGTACAGTGATGAATAAATTATTTAAATCGTGATTATTCATCGCTGTACTTATTCTATAATTTTATATAAAATCATAATGTAACTTATTAAAAAATTTTAAAATCATTTTCACTCTATAATAAAAATACTATACAGACTATATTAATATTTTCTATATTCACTCGATTCTATTGATTTCTAATTAATTTTTCCAAATCCCTTATGTAATATTTTAAAAACTTTCAAATTTGTATATCTAAAAATGTATTGTTTACTAGATAACGTCGAATGTCCGCAATTATTAATATTCGCCATAATATTAGAGTATTATTCATAGTTATTATGAGAGAAAAATTGAATAATTATTCCTAATATACCCAAAACGTTCCTTTTTGCTGTATAATGGTAAGAAGGGTAACCTCTAAGAACCAAATAAACATTCTTGGGACTTATTGTGATTTTTTTATATTTAATTAAAAGCCAATGTTTCGTTCTTTTTGCAAGAACCTCATCAGGGCTACATACAAAAAATTATATTTTTAACCAACATAATAAATTATAAATTAATTTTAAATTACAAATTAAATTTTAGGAAACTTAAGGACTTATCTTGTTGTATGATTGCAAGTTTAATTTTTAATTTTAAATATTCATTATTAAAATAAGAGAGGTGTTGTGCGAGCCACAATAGTACAATAAATAAAATTAATAAAAAAACTTTTTTTCAAAAAGGCTCTGGAACAAGTCCTACAGATATATGATTTTTTTCTATTTAATATATAATTCTTTTCAAATTTTCTTTTAATATTTCATGATATTACTACAGCATTTATAAATATTTTACTATAACGTTTTATCAACGTTAAAACTGCGGACATTCAATGTTACAGGAATATTACATTAAAATTACTATAATATTATTTAATATTCACTCCTTACAGTGTAATTATTAACAATTAAAACCTCAAGTGTCGCAAAATGAATACCTCTTGCACTAATTGATTATGCCTCAAAACCTTTCGACTTTTCATGATGCGAACGATTGCGGCTTGGAGATACAGTTTCCTGTCGTCGTCGACGCTTCTGTGAGTTTGCTCCGTGTCGTTTGGCACGTCGCGTTGCAGCGCACTCGTGATCCTGAATTTCGTTCTTTTATTTGAGTATTCGAAATTGAGAAAGAGGACCGTGTCATCTTGCAATTCGCCGACGGAAGATTTTTTTAAGATCTTGCAGTCCAGCAAGCTTGCAGCGTGCTTAAAAAATTGATCGTCCGACATTCGAAGAGACGTTGCGGCCTCTTTGCAAGTTATCGAGTCGCAGTGTTCGAAGAGCAAAAGCAGCGCCATCTGGTAAGTTTGCACGGTGACTAAATACGGCTTTTTCAGATAGTTAAACCGCAAGTCGCCCTGACACGAGTGATGCAACCAGGTAAGCTTTCTGCCGTTGAACTGCGCATGGTAAAACGACTCAAATGATTGGACAGAGCGTTCGAGCTGCTGCGGAACATGGAAATAACCAGGAGATGGCGGGAGACCCAGCGGCCAGGCACCGGCTTGCAAAACGTAAACAACGAACCCGATACCCAGCTGACTCTCCGCGTTGCGCTCGCGCAAACTGGCTGCAAATTTGGCATTAAGGTCGGCCGAGACGGACATGTCCGTGAACATACGGTGCAGTTTATTAGTGAACTCATACCCACATGCCTGTTTCAATCGATTAATCATGGACTCTTCAGTGTCCATGGACTGCGACTGCTGGTGGATCAGTCGCTTAGCTAACATCCTCGCGTAAAACTTCTGGAATACATCCTTGTCGTCGACGTACTTGAACACGATTATCGAACTGGATAACTTGCTCTCGATCTCGCTCTCTGACACTCCCTTGGCGGATTTCTTTAGTAAAGAATCGCAATATTTTGCTAGCTAGAGGAAGAAATTTTTAAATGAATAAGATTGTTCTTTAAATGTAAGGAAAGGGAATTGTATATTGCATAGATTGATATCGTAATTGAATAGGAATTTGTATATTGCTTACCAATTCCGGTGCGCGAGCAGGTGCCCTCGGCGCCGGTCTATGATTTACAACAACGGAACAAGCTTTTTCAAGAACTCCGATAAACAACTGATCTCCTTTAAAAACTTCTTGAATCAGTTTCAAATATTTAAAGTGAACATCTAATATACTTTCCACAAATTGAGTATGAATCTGTAAATAATGAATATAAAAATGATATAAAACATTAGAATATTTTGCAAAGTGATGCTTAATCGGAAATATCACTGAAAAAAATGTTGTATGACTTTTTCCCCCAAATTGGGCTAAATGGGTTTTATAATACCTTTTCTATAGAATTTTTAACTGTAAAGTTTGAAAATTAATCTTATAGAAATAAAAATTAGCCGAAAAAGGGGAAAATTTTGTTGGAGCAATTTATTTCTAATAAAATGTATATACTTTATCGAACGAAATAAATAAATATATAATTTAATTTTTATAATCTAGCTACTTGACGCTAAATTTCCCCCAATATAAGGTAAAAATTAAATGCATTTTTATATTAATATTTTTCTTTATAGTTATTTTAATAAATCAACTAAATCGCCTTATAAAACCAGTTTGCCCCAAGTTGGGGGACTTTTATAGTAAAAATAAGAGTATGTTTTGGTACGTATTTCTTTCAGTGATGTGTTATAAAGTATAGAAATTCAAAAGAAAGAGCTTTTTAC
>JABFPK010001530.1:0-11593 GCA_022817445.1 Habroteleia sp. ZL-2020
TCACTGGACCGAATATTTTAATATTGTATGAAAACAAATTTTTTATGCATCTTGATCACTTGAAATTGAGGAAATGTTTATACTTAAAGTTGACAAAAAAACTGACTGATTTTTAATTGTATATGTTTAGTTTTTTAAAATATAATTAATTTAATAAAATGGAGAATAACGTGAGTGATAATATATTAATAATTTTAAACTCATGCATAATGAATGAATGCAATATATGTATAATGAGAAACCGGAACACGTGTTTTTCGTTTCCGCTTCTGCTATCAATTAAGTCTTTGTGAAATATTAAATGCAATTATTATTTTATTATAATACAAATATTTATTGTATCTGTTCAAATACACTCAGAAAAATGTTTTGCACGTTACACAAAAATGATTTTTTGTTTCACCTTGAAAGGCATATTTCAACTCAAAATAAAACAATGTTTGACTTTCGTATATGCAAATATATATACATTTTATTAGAAATAAATTGCGTCAACAAAATTTTCACAATTTTGTTTTCTCTCTTTTTTTATTTTAAACGCTCATACTTACACTCAGAAAAATGTTTCGTTGGGCTAACTAAAATTTGGTTTTGCCAACAAAATAATTTAGTAGAAATATGATCAACAAAATTTTTGGTTGTCACAACTAAATAATTTTGTTAGTTTGACAAAAGCATAAGTAAATTATTTCAAACAAAATTTTGAGTTGATATACCCCACACTATAGTTACGTATAGTAATCAACTATGACACGGATAATGTTGACGTATACAATTTTATTTCAATTATTTCGTACAATTATTCGTAGAATAATTTCGTTCGAAAAAAAGCCGCACGCTATGGGATTCGAACTCGGGACGCTGCGGAGTCAGTCGAACGCTTTAATCACTTGGCTATTGAACGTGCATGACGTCCATCGTAATTTAATATTTAATAAATAAATATAAAAAAAATTATAATATATAATAAATAAAAAATACTTAATAAATATGTTTTTTGGTGAAAATAAAATATTTAGAAATATAAAAAAAATATTGTACAAATATCAAAAAATATTTTGTTATGCCAACCAAAAAAAATTGTTTGGGTCAACAAAATATATCCAACCAAACTATTTATTTCCACATAATAAAATATTTTTCTGCGTGTATTAAAATCATGAAAATTGCAAAATATTTGAAAAGAACATAATTGAATATGATACCCGAATCAAGTAAATTAGAAATTATTGGAATGAAATAGGTGTAATAAAACATGACAAAGAGAGAACTATGTTTTCTATGAATTATGTACATAAAAAAGGGGTAACTGTATAAAAAATGTTCACACAAATTTCGCATGAAATCATACATGACTTCATTTAAACAAACATGATGGAATATCTATTGTCCTGAAAGATGCAAAAAAGTCCCTGAATTTCATTTGAATTATTATCTTTTTGCCAAATACATAATTTAAGGCTCTTCAACCGCAAAAAATATGCACACAATTCATTTATCATTCTGTTCATAATGATGTATTGATTGAGAAATAAATTTTTTATGTACAAAGCGCAATTTTAAACTGTATAATTACTCAACATCTGTTCGTTTGACGTGCGAAATACGCAGCTGATAAACAGTTTGTGAATTAGTAAATATTATGCAAAATTATTAAACCGAAAACGTTTATTATTTATGAATAAATGACAATACGTATAAAGTAACGCACAATCAATAACGTCGTTGTTTGTAGAACATAAAGTTTATAGAACTTCTAGCATAAGCTATACAGTAAACAAATGTGTAAAGTATATCGTATTTGTAATTTTACATATTTTTTTAGAGTGTATAGGTAAGATACCAGATATAATGATTGATTGATTGTAATATAAAACAATGGTAAAAGCTTTTTCAGAGGAAAAAATAAATACATTCAGTTTTAAGTATTATTTTTAATCTAGATTTCGTTTTACCTTTTATCTATTAAATTGAAATGAGAATTCTGAAAAAAGTGATCAAAAATAAAATTGATGAGCACAACATAGTTCACTGTCTATTAAAATTTGCCGTAATGGCAGACGTAATTCAATTGGAATCAAAGAAATAGGTCTTTTTTGCGTTTGTAAAAAGTTAATAATAACGGTATGCTTTTATATGTGTCAGTTATTCATGAGATGCATGTTTTCAGTAATGAAAAACTTTGTGTGCAAGAAGAAGATTTAAGTAAATTAGGTTTATTATGAATAAATTAATTAATAAAAAATAAGTTTCTTCGAAAATCCAAGCTATTTGTTATTATTACATCACTAATTTATATTAATTGGAAACATCTTCCGTCATTATAAACATGAATTAATTAATTATATTTAATTAATTGATGTTTTTAATTCTACACTGAAAGAAAAACGTACCAAAATTTCAAAACGTCTATTATTTCTACTATAAAAGTCCCCCAACTTGGAGTAATATGGTTTTATAAGGCGATTTATTTAATTTATTAACATAATTATAAAGAAAAAAATGAATATAAAAATGCATGTTTTCTAGTAGAAAACGGTAAAAATAATAGCGTAAAAATAAACGATTGTATCAAATGAATTAATTAAATTTTTACCTTATATTGAGGGAAATTTTGCTGCGGGATTCGAACTCGACACACGCTTCAGACGCTCGGATTTCAAGTGATTCGCTTTAACGCACTCGACCAACTGTTTCTTGCATGCTTTTTTCCCCCAATATAGAGTTATTTTGTTTCACCGTGAAAGGCATATCAACTCAAAATAAAACAATGTTTTATTATATATTTTATTTATTTATTTAAACAACAAATTTTCCCCTTTTTTCGATAATTATTATTTCTATAAAAATAATTTTTAAATTTTACAGTTAAAAATCCTGTAGAATAGGTAATAAAAACCCATTTACTCAAATTTGGGGGAAAAAGTCATACATTTTTCTTAGTGCACTCAGAAAAATGTTTTGTTATGTTAACAAAAATTTGGTTTTGCCAACAAAATAATTTAGCAGAAATATGACCAACATAATTTTTGGTTTTCACAACTAAATAATTTTGTTCGTTCGACAAAAGCATAACTAAATTATCTCAAACAAAAATTTGAGTTGATATACCCCACACTATAGTTACGTATAGTAATCAACTGCGACACGGATAAAGTCGACGTATACAGTTTTATTTCAATTATTTCGTACAATTATTCGTAGAATTATTTCGTTCGAAAAAACGCCGCACGCTGTAGGATTCCAACTCGGGACGCTGCGGAGTCAGTCGAACGCTTTAACCACTTGGCTATTGAGCATACATGACGTCCATCATAATTTAATATTAAATAAATATAAAAATTATAATATATAATAAATAAAAAATACTTAATAAATATGTTTCTTGGTGAAAATAATATGTTTAGAAATATAAAAAAAATACACAAATATCAAGAAAATATTAAATATTAAATATCTATTCATTTTTAAAGATTTAATATTTAGAAGAAAATATTTTGTTGTGTCAACCAAAAAATTTTGTTTGCGTCAACAAAATATATTCAACCAAACTATTTATTTCCACATAATAAAATATTTTTCTGAGTGTGTATCTATGTATAATTGCGATCATAAGATATATATATTTTTATTTTAAAATATTATATATTAATGTCCATATCCTTAGGACCTTCCAAATTTACGATAATAAAAACATGTCCTCTGTATACAGTAGATTGTCAAAGGTCAGCCAAATTAGTCTTTTACCTCGCGCAAATGAAAGTTCAAGGTCACATCTGTAAATGTTTTGGTGCAACTTTCAATTCATTACGTTTTAAGAAAATTTAAGAAAATCTTTGAAAGTGATTTATTTTCAACCATAAAAAAATGACGCGTTCCTTATCCGCTAGTGTATTATATATCAGTGGCCAATTTTTATGGTTGGATGTATATACTCTTAAAATTACACTTTCTGCGATATAATCTTTTTTATGCTTATTCAATTTAATGAAAAATGGCAAACCACAATTATGACCTCGTTGACCACATGAATATTCCCCGAGAAAAAGAAATAAACATTTACTTTCACAGGCTTATCGCCACTGTCGCTGATATCGATACGACAGTATATATTCAAAGCACATAATATTTGACAACCATTGCATCGCATCGAGATCAAATTCGAAAAAACCACAATCAATTTATTTTTAAAAAAAATTGGTACAAAATTGTAAACAGGAAAAGAGTTAACTTTGCTGAGATAATAATGTAATCGTTTTAATTTTTATACAAATATTTATAAATTAATTCAGTTCGACTTTATTTATAAAAAAGATGCATTTAAGATTTTACTGAAATAAAATTAAGTATGTACTTTTGGTGCATCTTTTAAAGTGGTCTAAAAGCAGTTATTATTCTATATAAGCGCATATATCAATAATAAAATATGAAACAATTGTCAAAATATGCATTTAAGGTAGAAAATAAAAAATTTTAATTTAACCAAAAATAGTATTGTAAATTAACAAAGTTGAAAACGACGCACTCGTAAACAGTTACAGTAGTTGTTTCAGCTAAAAACTTGTCTGTAGCCAAAGAATAGTAGCTTGCGCCAAGCAACATTATAATTAAAGTAACTGTAACTAGGTACAGTAGATCGACATAGAAAATAATGTTTAAATAAAAATAAAATTCAATCAATTAAGGCATTTCATTTTGAAATCCGGACATTTTTTGACCCGGCTCAATGATATTCGTCACGCAGTATATATATGTATGCTGACCTGCATATAAATTAGAAAATATTTAAATTTAAATCAATTCAATGAATTTCATTGTTCACTTTCAATCTCGCAGATCAGTTACTTGCATTAAGTATATATATTAATACCACACTCAGAAAAATATTTTATTATGTGGAAATAAATAGTTTGGTTGGATATTTTTTGTTGACCCAAACAAAATATTTTCTTCTAATCATTAAATCTTTTTAAAAATAAATAGATATTTAATATTTTCTTGATATTTGTACAATATTTTTTTTATATTTCTAAATATTTTATTTTCACCAAAAAACATATTTATTAAGTATTTTTTATTTATTATATATTATAAGTTTATATTTGTTTATTAAATATTAAATTATGATAGATGTTATGTATCTTCAATAGCCAAGTGGTTAAAGCGTTCGACTGAGTCCGCAGCGTCCCGAGTTCGAATCCTACAGTGTGCGGCGTTTTTTCGAACGAAATAATTCTACAAATAATTGTACGAAATAATTGAAATTAAATGGTATACGTCAACTTTATCCGTGTTATAGTTGACTACTAAATGCAACTATAGTTTGGGATATATCAACTCAAATTTTTGTTTGAGATAATTTAGTTATGCTTTTGTCGAACGAACTAAAATTATTTAGTTGTGAGAACCAAAAATTTTGTTGGTAACATTTCTACTAAATTTTTTTGTTGGCAAAACCAAATTTTTGTTGACGCAGCAAAACATTTTTCTGAGTGTATACGTGTTTATGAAAATGAAGTGCATGTCAGTGCAACACGCGTTAGGAAGAAAAAGAATTATTTTTATGATACCTTCAATTCATTCGGCATCATTAAAGCACAATTTGCAGACCAATGCATCGTAAACTATTATTTTTCCTTGAGCATGCAAATGAACAGAATTTTACGAATCATTAAGCACAATTTGCTATGTTCGCTTGCAAAATATTGAAATCTAACTATAAACTCGTTTTCTCGAATTTCGCTTTTAATAAGCCGGATCAACTTATTTCTTTGTTTTATATCGCGTTTGCTTATATTTTTTATTACGTTTCGAGAAACTCGTGTTTTTCTGTATTCGTTTATCAAGCTTTTTACTTATCTCCGAATGATGAAAGGCTGACTTATGTTCAACGGACGAAGCATTATTTGAATAAATATGTATAAACATAATTATGTAAAATAATTTTAATAATAATAAAAGTAGTTTTATCAATAATTTAGTAATTGAATTAGTAATTAATTGAATATTGCACGATTAATTATTAACATGAATTATTGTCACAATTTAACTTGATCTTTCTGAAAAATGAATTATAAAAATATAAATTTGTGCATTAGAAACACTGTCGAGTTACTGAGCGGAACATTTCGTGATCAGCTGTTTGTAATTCATTGGTAATTACTCGAGATTTACAATGTATGAAGAGTTACTTTCTCTTATTATTTTCTTCGAGATTCAAAAGTGATTTTACCCGCGATCGTTGAATGATATAATAGAGCCCATCCGCGAAATATACGCAATTTAGTATTTTCAAAATTGCTCAAATAAGTGGTTATAATAAATATAGGTTGCGGCTTTTCTTTAGATTTTCCTACGCTTTCATTTTTGCTTTTATTACTCTCGAATAAAGTCGATCGTAATTCATCAAGATTAGTACATATTCCGCTCTTTTAAGACTCTATACGAAGATTAAATCAATCTATATTTATATTGAAAATTTCCAGTATTTTGTGCAATCCGTTCACTCAGAAAAATGTTTTGCAAAAATTTGGTTTTGCCAACAAAATTTAGTAGAAATATGACCAACAAAATTTTTGGTTCACAACTAAATAATTTTGTTCGTTTTTATTCTAAACAAATTTGTTTTCTTTCGTTATTCAAAAGTATTATAAACATTGTCAAAACATTTATTTTGACTTTGGAGGAGTTGTTTACATTTTTTTAAACATATTTTGTAACAAATGCTTTTCAATATCATATAGAAATTAAAATTTAATTTTTAAAAGTTAAATTATTTTTGAAAAATACATATTTCATAAATGTAAATTTATAAACCATTTTGCTTTTTCTCTTTTTTTATTTTAAACGCTCATACTTACACTCAGAAAAATGTTTTGTTGCGTTAACAAAAATTTGGTTTTGCCATCAAAATAATTTAGCAGAAATATGACGAAAAAAAATTGTTGGTTCTCATGACTAAATAATTTTGTTCGTTCGACAAAAGCATAACTAAATTATCTCAAACAAAAATTTGAGTTGATATACTCCACACTATTTTACGTATAGTAGTCAACTATGACACGGATAAAGTTGACGTATACCATTTTATTTCAATTATTTCGTACAATTTCGTTCGTAAAAACGCCGCACGCTGTAGGATTCGAACTTGGAACTCTGCGGAGTCAGTCGAACGCTTTAACCACTTGGCTATTGAACGTGCACGACGTCCATCATAATTTAATGTTTAATAAATAAATATAAAATTATAATATATAATAAATAAAAAATACTTAATAAATATGTTTTTTGATGAAAATAAAATATTTAGAAATATAAAAAAAATATTGTACAAATATCAAGAAAATATTAAATATCTATTTATTTTTAAAAAGATTTAATATTTGGAAGAAAATATTTTGTTGTGCCAACCAAAAAATTTTGTTTGGGTCAACAAAATATATGCAACCAAACTATTTATTTCCACCTAATAAAATATATTTCTGTTCTCGTTCGATTCAAGCAAATTACAATTGCGAGCAATCTCTTTTTCTCAAAGATTTTGATGATTTCATTAATCGCAGAAGAAATCATCATACGTTTCAAGGAAAAGTAGTTACGATTTATGCATTTTTTAATTCATAAATTGTTATTCAATTTCCTTAAACTTATAATTGAATTGATTTAATATTAAATAAATAAATAAATAAATAAATATTTAAATTATTTTTTTTATTATATTCATATTTTGTCAATAAAAGTATTGTTAATTGAATTCTCGCAAAACGTTGTTTGTACGAAAGTCATACGTCGTCAATAATTCAATAACTTTTTTTATCTGAATTCAAGTTCAACTTGTTTAAGCTTCGATAGGAAAATATTAATCGCGCATATAATAATAACATTAAGTTCATTCACATAAAGCCGTAGGTATCGCCACTTCGATTATAAATTCCGTATATTTCGTTAATCCTGCCGCTTAAGGCGTATGAAAATTATCACTTTCGTTAAAAAACAATTGCATATACCGCGGTGCATATTTAATGCGGGATACTTAATTAATGCCTTTTTTTCTTTGATATCTTATAATAGTCATTCAAATATTCGTGCCAGAAAAATACTTAAAAACGTTGGTCAACGTACCGGCAATTATCAAATGTGCTTTAATTAATAAGTACGCGAATCAGGAAAAAACGTTTGCGATGATTTATAAAACCGATCGAAAGCGGTAATAAGCGAACTGAATTTTTTTTTTTTTGAACAAATGTTGAAAATAACTTTTTTTCTTCCGATAAAAAATAATTTGATTTCTCTAGAAAACAAAGTACCTTTCAATATCTTTTACAATTTCGTATTAAAAATGCACTTCGATCTAAATATCACCAAACAAAGACCAAATAGGTTGTGTTTAATGAAAAATTGCAAAGGACTCGCTTTATTTCACTCTTTTGAAAGCAAATTTTCGAACGAAATAAAAAGAAAAAAATGTCTTTTGAATTACCTAGTCGAAAGTGAATTTGAAAGGCGAACTTTTAACCAAATGCACTATACACCCACGACAGTCAGCGACGTTTTCGCTTCGGATAGTGGCGGCAAACTGGCTCTTAGAATAGTACTGCCGCCTTCTGTTCATTCCCACATTCTAATACCCGCACAGCCACAAACACGCGTAGATTCGCCAACATGCAACTCATGCACGTATATGCAGGACAATTTTGTGATAAACGATAACACGACATCGCTGTGCGAAATCGGCACACTAGGATAAAAAGATAAGACACCTAAGACCATTTTTCGTTTCTCGTAAAAAGCATGTCTTTGTTAGCGTCAATTAAATAATTTGATGGATCATCGCCCTTTTTATGCTTGTGCGGTTTTTGTAATTTACTGTACAATTCTTTGCGATGAATATAATTATCCGTGTATTCATATTTGACGCAACACGTTTTTGTCGATTGTAAAACATTATGAATTTTTTAGTTTTTCTGTTTAAAAAATTCGGAATCGAGTCTACAATTTTGTCCTCAATGTATGATTAAAAACAGAATATATGTATATGAGATATTGTAATTAATCAACGCAGGCCCTGTAGCGTAGTTCAATCGAATTCGTGATATGCTGTTCAATTATTCCTGTAGTAGATAATCTCTATTAATATGTGTTTCGTGAGCATAAATAAATATAAATATGATGCTGCATAAAAACAATGTATAAAATGCTTTTGACGAAAATATAAAATATACTTTATTCTTTTGAAATGCAGCGTAATTAATAAGCAACTCTCTCTCTACCCATGTAAAAATTAATATATGGAAACTTATATGGCATCATATATGACATCTTATATGGCTTATATATGGCACATGTATGGCGCATGTATGACATCATATATGTCTCATATATGACTCATATATGATATCATATATGACTCATATATGACTCATATATGACATCATATATGACTCATATATGACATCATATATGACTCATATATGACTCATATATGGCATCATATATGGTTCATATATGGTTCATATATGACTCATATATGGTTCATATATGGTTCATATATGACTCATATATGGTTCATATATGGTTCATATATGACATCATATATGACATCATATATGGCTCATATATGGTTCATATATGGTTCACATATGGCTCATATATGACATCATATATGGTTCATATATGGTTCACATATGGCTCATATATGACATCATATATGACATCATATATGGCTCATATATGACATCATATATGACATCATATATGGCTCATATATGACATCATATATGACATCATATATGGCTCATATATGACATCATATATGGCTCATATATGACATCATATATGGCTCATATATGACATCATATATGGCTCATATATGACATCATATATGGTTCATATATGACATCATATATGGTTCATATATGACATCATATATGGTTCATATATGACATCATATATGGCACATATATGGCACAATAAATGGCTTCATTTATGACACATATATGTTCATTTTTACATGCGTAGGAATAATTCTGGTGCAGTTAACCTGCATTGCTTTATTGCGCTCCTTGAAATTCGGACGGCAATACATTAAGAGGAAAACGACAATTAATGAAGACTTTCTTTTTCCCATGGGCGGTAAAACAATGTACGGTAATCAAGAACAATTTTCGTTTAGTTGGGTAATCGACCTCAACGCAAATAACACGTTCCAACATTAGCGATATGATTTAATATGTGTAATTTTATCTCTTCAAAGAAAACTGCAAGACGACGTGGGTCGTTGTGAAAAACGTTATGAAAGATAATTTTAGGACTCTCTATCTTGCTTGTAAAAAATACAATGCGTTTCCTTTTCACTAGTTGAAAGTTGGCAAGATCATATTGCAATTGCAGCGAGAAGAACAACTGTTTAAAAATTATAATCGAAAATGGCTATTTGCAGATATCGTAAATAATTTTAAATTATATAAAATTCAATTTCAATTTTCAATTTTTAATTTGTCTCCTTCTTCAAATATTTTCTTCTCTCGTGCGAAAAGAAAAAACTTATTCAGAAACTAAATGCATGCGTGTTCATGTGTATTGTATAAATAATGGATGTATGCAATGATTCATCTCAAGTAGTATATACTTTACTTTCTTACAATTAATTCGAAATCAATTCATTTGAAAAAATGAATTGATAATGATACCATGCTCAATTCTAAAACAAACAAAGCGTTGGGTTCATGGCGAAGAGATTCAGCTTTTACGCAATTTCTCATCCGATCGAGATTCTCGACGAAAAAGCGTGAGTTGCATAATTAACACAACATCCGTTTGCCATTTGATTTCAACAATTCGCTGTTGCATCCATCGAGTTTTTAATGCACGTACACTGCATAAATATGTTTGCTTTGAGGGGTTTACGAACGCTTTATATATGTCTTTTTAAAAATAAACAATCTGTTTTGAAAGACACTTGCATAATAAAAAAAACAAACATTTATTTGTTTTCTATCACAATAATATAATTATTGATCACATTTATAAAGTGAAAAGTAATTTGTTATTAAAATTATGATAATTTGTTTATGATATAAATCGGCGATATAAGCAATTCATCAAATTCAGATTTAACATTTTTTTTAATATTTCCATATAACGTTTTAAGATGCCCCAAATTTATATATATTATATTTCAGTTTTAAAATACTTAATAATATTCTATTGCATCTCTATTCACACGAATATTATTCTATAAAAGATATCTGTCATTTGTGCGACTCTTTTACGGATTTGCTTTAAAAAAATGTAACGTCATGTATTTTATATTTACATGACTAAAGACAAAACGCGAAACAAAAACTTTAATTACACTGATTATACTTCAGAATTTTGTAATCCATAAAAAAACATAGGTTATTAACTTTGTAATCACTTTTTAATCGTTAAACTTACTTTTTTTAGTTCATGATGATGCATATAATTTTTAAATATCATGAATAATTACACCAAACATATAAAATGTAAATTATACATTTTTATTTCACTTCATATTTTACGAAGTATTAGAATTTATTAGATTTTTCAACTAAGGAAGATCATAGGGCAAAAC
>JABFPK010001531.1:0-11590 GCA_022817445.1 Habroteleia sp. ZL-2020
CTATTGCATGTCTCGCAATTTATTATTTATATTAAAAATAATTTACATTAATGCAATTATGTAAATTAATTATATTTCCATTTAATTGAAAATAAATTTAATAAAATCTAATTTTTCATAATTACGAGTAATTTATATAACGACATCGTAGTTCCAAACGGAAGGCTGTTGATAATGCACTTTATAAAAAAATTGAAACATAAAAATCGATCCTCAGTTGTCCCTCAAAATGTCCACGAATTCCCAAATCGTATTTTGAGCGAATCGGTTTGCAATGCGAGTCGATCGCGTCGACTTTCATTCATCAATAACTATGATTTCTCATCTCAATTCACTCGCAATTTTCGATTCATTTTGCTCCATTGATCGTTTTTACGAATTAATCATCATGTGCTTCGCTAACAATTAAAAATTGCCTATTATTTATTTTCATTCTCAAAACATTTCTCTCGTCATATCTTGAAATTCAATTCACATTATCGGGGTATAATAATGAATTAATTAATTATAATAGTGTCATTATAATCCGTAATAATATACAACATTTGTTTTTTTCCTTTTTTCTTTTATTATTATTATATTCTTTCAATAGATCATTTATCCTAGAAACCCACCGCACTGAATCGTACCATACTTTTTTACTTTATATATATACATATACCTATATATATACATACACACATATGTATATATATACATATATATTTTTATATATTTATATATATATATAATCTGCATGCCATTCAGTCGAGAAATGCGAAACGCCGAACGCAAATAAAAAACAAGTTAAATGGACAAACGAAAAAGGAAAAACTCTCACCTATAGTATAACTGGCTTAATATCCAAATTTTGTTGTATTTAATCCGTGTTTTTCATTTTCTTTATTTGTTAATTGATTCTTATTTGTTTTGTTATGATCAGCGTGTCTTAGATGTCTTTTGATCAATTAAAAATTTCTACGTCAACGTTCCCGGAGAGTCTATCATTTTCCCTTTTTAGTTCGTTTTTGCGCGCTCCGAGTGGCAAGATCACGAGGCTCGGAATTAAGAAAAATAAAGTTCACAAGTGGACATCCAAACTTGTATATAAATTTCATTAATTTACGCTGATCATTTAACAATTAAAATAAATTTGAGACATTTTTAATTATATATTAATAATAAGAATAAATTTAAGGACATATTTAATTATAAAGAATTAAATAAATAGCACTAATCACACGTAATAAAACTAATATAATTATTTTAAATTATCGATTTTTGTGGTATACGCGAAGTTATAAATGCATAAAACATCATTAGAATTTGCAAACGAATTTTTTCTTTAAAAATAATATTTAAATTAATAAATATTTTAATTATAATAATTCAAGCCATTAAAAAATTGTCAAAATGTGTAAAGGGCGGTACTAAAGTTTTATAATTGTATTTTTATCTATATCCACATGTAAACTTTCCTTTCTTCCGAAAATTAAAAACAATGAAAAAAGGAAAGAAAGGAAACCGAAGATGGGCCGCCTTTATAACTCTAACTTCATTCTATACGAGTCATCCATATTAAATAAATCGTAAATCATTGTTCAGACATGAAACATATTTAAGCAAATAAAAAAGTACTAATGGAGTAGTCAATTTCGTGAAATGAAGATCGAGGTCAAAAACGCATGATTAAATAAACCAATTAACGAATCATACACATTAACTCTTAACATTGAGGAAGATTAATACTAGGAGCGCCATCTCGGCTCCGTATTTACAATGTGTTTCTTCTAATATTTGTATCATTTTCTCACGCAATCGAAACGAAAAGTGATTCGCCCAATGTGAAATCAAACGTCTTTATTTTTCTTCGTGTTTTAAGAGGAAGAGGATCTGAGGAGGAGAACTCAAAAAGAGAGGATACTATCCTCGTCCTGTTTGTCCCTGAAACTGACACCGGAAAATCTCGCTAATGCCCAGCGATACGCAAATAGGAACGAAGACACGACAAGGAACATAATATACAATATAATGCGCAAGGAACTTTGTACGATCGACGTGGAAAAAAAAAACGGAAAAACTCAGCAAACAGGACGGCGAAAGTTGACGGGAGTGGGAACAAAGTGCGTAGTACCGAGATAAAAAGGGGGGGGGGGGAAGGTGGTGGACGCATATTGCACGCAGTGTCCGTGACTCGAAAGTTGATTTCGATCAGCCGAATCAATCTCGGGTTGGTTCGCGCGTCTCCTGCCACTCTCCGCGGGAGCGCCACCGACGCCCCCAACGAGCCGAA
This sequence comes from Habroteleia sp. ZL-2020, assembly GCA_022817445.1. Classification (NCBI taxonomy): domain Eukaryota; kingdom Metazoa; phylum Arthropoda; class Insecta; order Hymenoptera; family Scelionidae; genus Habroteleia; species Habroteleia sp. ZL-2020. The sequence goes on from JABFPK010001531.1 coordinate 2,273, forward strand.
AAAACGCGTCGCACGTAATACCTCTCCGCGTCTCCGGATCGCGCGGCACGCGTACTTACACTAGAGACCTCTTACAATATCATATTCATTTACTCTATTTAATTATATCAATACTGTTGACGGATAGAGATTCATTCGCAGCATTCCGCAAGCTAGAGCCCTATGTGCCCGGCATTGTAGGTGGCGTTCGCGCGTGATTCGCCGTGCCATTTTCATCTTTTAAAGCATATGAACGCGAAAAATCGCACCATTTTTAATGCAGATGGCGTTAGAATATGAAAAATTGCACCGTTTTTATTATACATGACGTTGGAGTATGTAGGTGGCGCCACCACTTGCAATAGATGGCGTCTGATAATGTTGTCTTCACCGTCTGCAGTACATGGCAAGTTGATAAATAGTTTAAAACGAATGACTCTCAAGTATGAAGATGGCGCTATTGTCTAGTAAAGATAGCGTTATGCAGATATCGCCATCACCTGCAGCAGCACGACCATATCTGTTAGTGGGAGATAGCGGAGTTGTTGATACATAAAACAGGTGGCTCGTCAATAGTCGATTTTACGTACTTGGTGCATTGGTACATGATCTATTGTAAACTGGAAATACACGTAACGTATCAATAAACTATCTGGACATAGACGGTGCATCGATCAGCGGTCTGAAGTAAATGGTGCATTAATAAACAATCTGTACATCACGTATTGACAAATAATCTGTAATAGAGATGGAAATGACCATCACACTCGTAAGTCTCATTCGCAACCCTAGATAATAGATACCACGCTGATTGCTTTTTCAGATAGTTGATCGATAGTTATGATTAATGTAAATGGCGCGATCATCGTTACATCGGATAATTATTTGAATAGCGTGATCGTGATGAATAGCGCGTCGATCAGGCGTGCACGACATTCACGCGAAAGGTGCCGTTGACGTCAAAATTGGGCACGCTGAGTGATGATGCGCTGCAAAATGTAGAGTTGTTGAACGATGGATTGCAGGGGATCTTGACTCGCGGGCTGCGATTGGTGCTGCTGTGCTTGCGGTTGCGGTACTTCCGGTAGAGAGCGCTGCAGGGGGGAGTAGCAGGCCATTGTAAGGGGTAGAGCCGCGGGGGACGCCGGCGTCTGAGGACTGCCGGCGACTACGGCGGCGACGACGGACGAAGTTGTGGCCAGGTAAGAGGTGGGGAGATTGGGATTCTCGCCCCGCTAGGGAGCCACGTTCTTGGGCCTGCGCCCCCGTCGCCCTCGGGTGGGAGGGCGCGGGGACTCCTGGCCTCACTGGCTCACCGCGGGGCTCTTTTTGTCCTGCTGCTGCTGCTGACTGGCGTCCTGCGAGCCCTGTACACCGGCACCCGTGCCGCCCTGAGAACCTTGTACGCCCTACAATTCCAATTTTTGCATTAATTCTAATATAGGATTTTTGATTTTTACATATTATTTAATAATTTTATTTAGAAATATTATTACTTATTTTTAAATGAAATAATATAATGTACTAAACTGATTAGAAAGTAATACTATTAAATGGAATATTTATAATTGTAATGCGATTAAAATGTTTTCACTGCTAAATACCGATATTTTTGTTTTGTTTGTGTATGTTTGAGATGTACTCCTATTTCTCACGTCTCGTATTATTATTTTATAGCAATATGCACATTGAATATTGTATACTAATGTAGATGAAAGCGCAAAATGTGAATATGAAACATTTTATCATTAATTTATTTAATCTTAATTGTGTAGATGATATCATGATATATAATGGATGACACATTAATATATGATTTTGGTAGATGAGAGAGAATGATGCACAAGAGATTATGACATGATAAACCAATTGCATGTACATTAATTAATACATATACAGATATTACAACGATTCATGATCTTTTACTGATAGTATATTGATAAGTGATAATCTAAAAAATTTCATAAAAATCAATATATATATATGCAGATATTATATAAATAATAAAATGTTGATATCATACTCAGAAACAACATACACATATGGCGTATTGATCAGTATTTTAGGAGAGTTTTGTTCAGCATGAACTCTACTATAAATAGATATTGAATAAATTTATTTTCTTTATTAACTGTGTTTTCAAATAAGCACAATATATTTAAATCAATAAAATTATCAATTTTAGAATCATCTATCAATAAATTGTATTTAATATAATTGACAATAAAGTTTCTACAATTTAATTATACTTTAAAAATTAAATAAAATTTTAATTACCTGACTGCCTGGTCCACCTTGTGGTGGTCCGGGACCGCGATCCGGCGGCCAGGAATTACCCGGAGTCGGTTCCGAGTGAAATTGGTGTGGATGTGGGGGCGGTCCGCCCGAGGCATCATGACCATGCGGATCCAAACTGTTTGCCGCATCATACTGCGTGTTTTCGAGCCTCGTTATTAACCGTTCGTCCTCATCTCCGAATTCACCACCCATCAACGACGGTTCACCAACTACCATCACGTCCTGAAATCGACCAAAATTGCATTAGTAGTGACAACAAATGAAGTAAACGTCCGCACACTTCTAATTTTAGAATGATAATAAAATCAGAAATATTATTTAGGCATGATACATATTGTCAAATTAGAATTACCATTACCTGTGACGCGAGAGAGAAATTTGGACCCGGTGATCTCTTTTTGCTCGGTGCTGGGGGCGCGCTACTTCCCGGTGCAGACGTCGTGTTTTTCCTCTTTCTTCTTTTGCTGGCGGGTCTTTGCGACTCTGAAAATATCAAAAAATTTTCTTGTCAGTAATAATTAATCATTATTCCACGATAATACACTCAGAATTGCCTGAATTATTGTGATTTCATACGTCAAATTTAATAGCATAATTTTATAAAAGAAGAATAATTTGAGAAAGCACACTCTTGTTTTAAATGTTGATTTCATCGTATACGTGCAAATGTGATGAAAAATAAAGAAACACACAGAAATTCCGGCAACGCTGGTCTCAGGTAATTGGCGAGTGAACTAGTGGCGCTGCAGGCACAAAGATGGCGCTATTTCTATGATTCTATTTGTAACAAATTAGTTATAGAAAACCATCACCAGATAACATTATTCATGCATTAAACTTGAACAGAAGAGTACAGAGAAAGTATTTATAAATTTTAAGAGAAAATAAATCTTCAATTTTCTTTGTTTTTAGTCAAGTAATCATGTTAATGATATAAATACATTATATTGTACACAATACAAAGTTTTTTTGTCTTTTTAAAAAAGTGGAGAAAAAAATCAAAAATACTAATCCTTTATACATATCTATAAATTTAATATAAAATGTTAAAAAAATAATGTAAAAGTCTATGACAAAATAATATAATATATATATGCTTGGAATAAAAATATAAAATATAAATATAAAAAGAATAAAAAAAAGCTATAGATGAAAAACGTTGCCACTAAATGTCGCAGTACTGGTTACTTCACTTGCCAATATTTCTAGACAACTACTACCCAGCTGTGGACCTTTCTCAGTGTCAAAGGTCTCTGATGTATGCGCGTGCATGCAACCACTCAATTTAGACGGACCTACAGGTACTTTACATTAGCTCTTCGGGCAAAAGTAACGAAGGACTTATTTCACCAATGTAATTATTGATTTTGTCCTGTTATGTTTTGAAACAGATATTTTTTATTGATATCTCGCGAAAAAATGCGCAATATCGCACATGCTTAACTCTTAAGAATCTGCCGACCTTGTAAAGGATATACGGTCGTAGGTACCAGCTCAAGTGCGAAAGAGGAATGAAAACGGAAACGCGGTGTGCGCGCATAGCTAAGATTGTCTGGCGCGATAGCTGCTGCGCTTCGGAACCAAAGTGCGCAGTCGAGGATGACCGCCGAGGGTGAGATTGTGGGATTGATTGCTCCAAGCTTTCTTTGACAGAGTAGGAAGTCGCAAAGGAATCGGAGTGGAGAAGAATGAGAGAATTTGAAATGAGAACAAACATTTGGATTTAATGCCATTTAAACTGATGTAATTAGTTTAAATAATCATTTAAGAAATTGATTTTCAAATGATTTCTTTCATTTTTTGGATAAAATTTTCATAATTCAGATTCTGATATTATTATTTTTTTAATATAATAAATTTTAAAAAATCTTTACTTTTTATTAATTTGAAAAGTTGATGTTTTCAGCGAAGTTGCAATGAGTACATAGAAAATATAAAAATAATATAAATATTAAAAAAAAAATAAACTAAAAAATATAAGAAATGTTATTTTCCAATAATTGATATTAAAATTATATAAATATATATTTCAATGAACTTGCACAATAACATTTTTATGTAATTTTTTTCTATTTGATATGATGAGAAAAGCAATCAAAGATCTGTAAGAATGTATACCAAATAACACATATTTTATAACAGATCTACTAATGATTGTTTACATTAATATGATATTCTCCTATTACTGTTGCAAAATAATATATACTAAAATATTAACTGTAGTCATGTTAAATTAAAATGCTAATATATTACAACAATAATACTAAAAGTTGCTTAAAACATATTGAAAATAGTGTTAACTTTAATGAATTATCCGAATTGTATGCAAATATAATCCTCACATTACCTTTTAATTGTAACTATAAAAAGAGAACAAAATATCTATAAATAAATTGTTTTATATAGTATTTATTAATTATTTTATGAGTAATTAATTAATAGTAGTATCTAAAATAATTCTTTTAATGTCATGTGATTCTGATAATTTATAGATTTGTTTTTAATTCAATAATAGTTTCTAGTACATAATATAGCACTTGGAATCTATTAGAAATTTATATTTTTGAAAAAATTGAAACAAAATCTGTATTGTATTAGGAATCTAAAATATTAAAGAAATTAAAGTATAGCATTTTTACAGCAATTATATTTTTTGTAACGTCAATGAAAATAAATTTATAACTGTAAGTATGTACATATATTATAAAAATTCAGTTATTCTCTCATTGAACTGATCAGGATAACATAATATAACATGAAGTGTGTTCTTATTATCGGCATCATTATAATAGAGATATAAAAACAATTGTTAAAATTATTCTTTTAACGTTATATGCTTCTAATATTTCACAAAACAACTTTAAATTTTTGTTTCATTAACAATTTATTTCTAATTTACAATTAGTTAATGGATTCATTCTTCATTTACTTTTTATATTAATAATTTCATTTGCTTTATGTACAAAAAATTATCACTATAATTTTTCTCTTTCTCTTTCTGCAGATATAAATCCAACGATTTTAATGTTATTATTCTTATTCAACATAAGTTTTTTATTATCTATTACTATGTATGTACATTAAAACTAATATAACTATATTTCCATATTTAATATAAAATTTCTCATGTAATAAATTAACTTTTTTTTCATAATTTTTATAACAAAAGTCGATAATAACCAAATAATAGACAAAGGTATTTAATAGAATATAAAAATTTCGCTACTGCGGAAATAAGATCGAAAACAAAAAAAAATAATAATATCATTTAACTAAAAGCAAATAAAAATTCAAGTAAAGCAGGTGGCTACAAATCACTATACTTATGTTTATCATTAATTATTACAAAATAGATCTTTAGAAGTGAAATTTAACATTATCTGATAAGTAGCATAGTTTAATCAATTTATTTCTTGTTGCAATTAACAAAATTGCTCATATACTAGAACAACTAATGACAATATATATCGTTGTAGATGATATAAGTCTATTATGTAGCATTAATAAGAAATAAGATGGTTTAGAAACTACTTCAAGAAATATTAAGCAAACTTCAGCATTAGGTTGACAAATTTGGTTTCAAATTTTCAATGTCTAAATTTATATACAAATTATAGTATTTTCAAAGAAAAAAAGTTATATGCCCAAGTTGAATTTTATCAAATGAAAGTGAACAAATGACAAAATATACATAAATCAATAAAAGTTTTAGGCTTGGCAACTTTGAAAAATTAATTTAACACAATTATATTTGCATCTTGTTGGAATGCATGATCTTCAAAAGTAAGCATGGAAAATAGAAATTAACAACTAATCTAAGTGGCCTACTTAATGACGACTAAATTATAAATTAAACCATCCATTTTATAAAATCAATAAACTTAAAAAATGTGCGCAATAATTTACGTAAGCTTTTATATTAATATATATAAGCATTGTATAAAAGCTCAATGAAATTCTATGAAAACCGATGCAGCAAAATCACTTTAACCAAATTGTTGTAATTAAATTACTGTAATAAGATCGCTAATGACCTAGATGTATATGTGTTCTATATAAGTTAATATAATAACCACAAATTACTTGATTATTACTATATTTTAAGTTTAACACAGGTTATATTATTTTCTTAAATGATTATTTATGGAAAAAACGATAATTCCTCTTTAGCATTTAGCTGATATATTATACAAACGACCACATATCTTTTTCTTTAATTAAATTATTTTCTAAATATTTAATTTTAATTTTTAGATTTTAAATTGCGCATTGAAACCGGCTCGCTGACTGGCTCCACTGGCTGGTGATTCTCATGTAAAGCAACTGTCCGTCTACCTCTCTTACCCGGCGGGGCAATCATTTTCTGCCACTTCTGGAACAGCGTTGTTTTAAGACAATCCCGGGGCGATAACGCATATGCCTTGTGCCTCGACATTAGTTCCTGCATTGGTTCCAAGATAACGCATAACTGTCAACAAAAAATAAGATTAATATTCTTGCATTAAAATAACAACTTTTCATTATTGTTTGTAAAAATACTTGAGTCTTAAATTTAAATATAGCAATTTTAGATTAACTTTTTTAATTGTTTAATATGAATATATATTAACCAAAATTAATATTAACTATAAAAAAGAATATTTTTTAAATAATTTTATAATACTATTTGCATTACAAATTCATTCCTTTCAAATTATGCAAATTTAATTATATGAAAATATATCATCAAGAAAATGAAATGTAAATAAAGAAATTCTTGCAATCTTTAATCTTTGATATTTTCAAAGGAATAGTTGCATAACGCAAAGGGTTAATTAGACTCACCCTAAGGTAGTTCAAGGTAGAGCTGGTAATTCCCTGCCTGGTGATGTTTTTGCTGAGCTGCTCGAGACCCGACGGGTCCTGCTGCGTCTGCATAACAACGACCGTCCTCGGAATAAGCTCCCGGTACGTCCTCACGGACATGTGCCACGACTTTATCCTCATGAGGTCGTCGTAGATGAACTCCAATATTAGCCTACCCTCTGTGCATACCTGCAAAAATGCGACAAATAAAGTAGATTTCCTCTTGTAATTGATCAAATTAAAGGACTATTTTTAGTAAGAATAAAGAGATTTTCTTTAAATAACTAATTAAATAATTGTTTCGGGAATTTCAAATTTTTGTCTTAGTATATCTTCTAAATAAATTTACAAATATGTTTATATATTACAAGATAAAATATAGAAATTAATTAATTTAAATCTTTAAATTAATTTATATTGCATTAGCTTAGTTAGATTTCAAATATATATATATAAATTCTTTATCTCTTTACCCTTTAGAAAATTATCAAATAAATAAGAAAATATGCATTTTAAACTTATTTTATATTTACCAAGAAGGTGCATTATATAAAAAATTATCTCATGCAAATACTAATTTTAAATAAGTTCATAAGCAAAATTCTTTCTGCTGTGAAATATTTATTAAGTTTTTATCAAGCTTATATTTGTGTCAGTTATTATAACTTTGAAGTAACCTATTAAATGGAAAGAATTATTTAGTAAACACACAAAGACGTTATTTTTTGTCCATTTTCAATTAAAATATAACATGAAAATACACAGTAACACGCATTTTCAGTCTTAATGTGGAATAAAAAAGGGCCAACGTCGTGTTTTACACATGGAAATTGAATTTTACCTTCGCAAACAACGGTTTGCCATGATGCGTGACCATAACACAGTGATCACAGTCTAAAGTTATACTGGTGTGCTGAAACGATTCCTTCGGATGTTTCATGTTGTAGTAAAGCTCTGTCACTCCGCCCTCAAATATCGAACGGAAGTACCTAGGTATTAACGTCCTGCCTATCGCTGAAACAAGAAAATTCTCAGATGAACGAGAGACGACTTACGAATTATCTAATAAATCTAATTTCATAATTATAACATTAATTGTATGTGTCCAAGGTAACAATACTTTACTTTCTTCATTTTATTTTTTAACTTAAATAAAATTTCAATTTTCAGAAATATATTTTATAAAAAAACTATTACAGATTATAGTTTAAGTACAATTTTATTAGTTTGATTAATATAAATGATTTTAAAAATATAAATGCATAATTTATGAAATAAAAAATAGAATTAGAATTCTTATTAAAAATGGAATTCATTAAAAATTATAATTTAGATCATAAAAAAATTGCATTAATATTATGCAAAATTAAATTAGAAATTAAATAATAATCAAGCACTTATACTTACTGTATCGTTTAGGTCCATCTTCCAAACAAAACGTAAGGGTGAGCGTCGCGTCATCCTCAAAAAATTCTGTCGCAAACGAATCCCACCATTGATTATCACTATCCTGTAAACATTGAAACAATATTATTATGTTATTTTTCAACAAAAAATAATTAATATAAAATAAACTTTTTAAATAAAAAAATCGTATTTTGAGGGCATAAATAAATTTCTGGGCAACCCTCCACATATATAAGGCATTTATTTTGCAACTTGACTTCATTCGATAAAATTTTACAAATCATCTGAAAAATGATATCGAAAAATGAGAAATTTTAAAACCGAAAAACTAGTATTCTGCCAATATCCAATTTAATGTAATATTATCCATTATATATAATATAATACTATCCATTTAATCTTTATCTAATGAAGCCTATCTTGTAGATAATTGAATTCTGCGTCAAAATAATGTAGATACTTGTATGTTTGGGTGAAATTCCGAAGAAAATTCACGTAATTAAATTTGAAAATCGAACAATTTTCCAAGGTGGAACCTTCTTAATTTTGGGGGATCAAAAAAATTAATGAGATGAGTTTCAATATTACAAAAATGCCACGCAGACCTACATTCAAAATTAATACACAATTTCTGTCAGAAATTGATTAATTTCCTAAAATACCAGAAAAATTGTTGCGATGTATAAATTGTTCAAATGGTATCTTACTTAATTGATGAAAAAGGGAATTTTGCGTAAGCTACCTTTGAAATCCTTAGGCTAAGTTACGCGCACGATTCTCCCATTCATG
>JABFPK010001532.1:0-11588 GCA_022817445.1 Habroteleia sp. ZL-2020
AATTAACGTACCCAATCCAAATTTTTGAAATGCATCAAAAGCATGACCCGACCTTAATTCCCGATCTTGGATTTAATGTAAGTACTTTTTGCGAAGAAAAAATTTACGATGAACGCGCAATCCGGTTTTACCTCTCTTATCGCTCCATTAAGTCAATAATGAATCCAAATTGATTTGATTTAGGTGGAAATGAAAGATAACGTTCTAAAATGAACACCTAGAAGTTCCAATCTTTTTCCACTGAAACTATTTTTATGTTTATAATAAGACCGCTAGCTTAGTTTCACTCAAACTTCGATGAATATTTCATAAACGTTTCCGAATGCTGTACAAATACAAAATTTTTCCGCGAAACCAATAAATATAAATATTTTGATATCGAAATGGTCATGTGCTACTGTTGAGCAGTTCGAATTTTCTCCAGGAACTCATTAGCGGTTCTTAACTTTAACATTGACGCGAACGAATTTCATAAATATCAGCAGCACAATTAATCGAGACATTGCATATTCAGCAGGAATAAGCGAGGCGATTTGGACCACGTTAAATTACACATGCGAGACACCTTACTGCGTATATTCATAAATGATCGTGTTACGTAAGATCGGTAATTATTTACTGATGGAAAAAAGCTCATGAACTAGTATTAATTAGTTTGCGATCGGCAGACAGTTATTAGTCTCGGGAGTCGCTTATTAACTCTTATTTATGAAGCAGTATTGTCACCGACAATGGTTTGTTTGTTGCATAGCTAATGCGCTCGGGTCATGATTTTTAGCCTAACTCAAGAATGTCAATTATTTATGGGCACGTGCAATTTTTGTTGCAGTCTATGCTTTCACCGTGGTAACCCTTGCAAAATAGAATTGACTGGCTATTGAATTTCGACGATTATACTGATTGGTTGGCGCAATCGAGAGGTTAATAGGAAAGCAGACTCGTTTTTCGCGGAGTACAATATCGCCAAGTGGATTTTCGAGTTTCCGATTATTCGAATGTCTAATTTGACCCAAAACGAGAATTGCACAATTGCGAGATAATCTTACGCTAGGACCACAAATCATCAGCTTTTGCAATAGCAAGACCGTCAACGTTCTAGGACCAATTAAGAATTTTTGCAAATTGCTCCCCCCAAATGCTCACCCTGATTTCTTTAAACTGGTACCGAGTGAAAACGATCTTATCTTTCCTAATCAATTGTTCAACCCAAACATTGCGTTGCAAACCTGGTAGCCAAATCAATTATGCATGGAGCTATTATGAGACCAACTTATGCATAAAAAAGGCTGGATAAAAACCAAGTGTCGATCTTGATCGATAAGTAGGCGGACAAAAAATGACGAAAGAAGTGATTGACAATAATAAATGGCAGGTGGAGTGTTGCATTATATTAATAACGACTTAACCGCACATTGTCTAGGGAACAAGGTCCTACCACGGATTCCGCCCAGAAGCATCAAAGTCCCATTAGCGCGTTTTTACACTGACTGTTTGAAGAAAAAACGAGGCAGAAAAAGTTTCCTTTATTCAGAACGCGTGCGACGTTTGTCTTATCAGCGCACGATGAACCTGGCTCCAACGCCAGAGAAATACCAAACCAAATGTCCTGATAAATCTTGCATTTGCAATTCCGCCTAGCGCATTCCACCGGTTTCGCAATTTCGTATTCCTTCGCGATTATAAATTTGACCGAAAGCGTATCGGAACTAAACGGTTGAGTATCGCGTTTCGCTGATAAAGGCGTTTTCGAGAGATTGGTCTTTCGTAAGTTTGTTGCTTGTATTTAGTCTCTTTGCTTATTTAAACAATTCGCATTCGAACTTCGGCAAGACAAATTTGTATTAATTTAAACTTTTACTGAACTAAAGAGACAATCTTCGTTGTTTAATCCCACTTCACTTGAGTTAAAGAGGAAATTGAAATTTCATATTGTGCATTCATTAGTAAAGTTAGTTCTTCCTTAGTTTGGTTATCGCAAATTTGCATCGTAGATCATAAAAATAATATTTATCGGGTGAAAAATGATTTGGAAATTCTGATTTTATGTAATCTAATCCCGTTTCTCTTAGCCGTTATATTAAATTGGAGCAGGAGGTCCGACCTTTACCTGGTACCTCAATAACTGTGGCTTAATGCCAGGTGCACCTTTCATCCATTTTTCGTGGTATTCCATGACGCACAACCTACGTCACAGATTTGGGCTTACGATTTTATTACACTTTTTCATGCGACGAAACTGGCTCTCGAAGAGGAATGACCCAAACTTACAGCCCATGCATTTGCATACGAATCTCTCAACATTTGCGTCATCTAACACTTATCTGGATTATCCATCACACACATACATAAACCTCGCCGTGACGTGTCCTGTGTACTTCAATAAATTAATGACTAAATATAGGATTACGTGTTCCTCCAAATTTAAAAATATTGTATACAATTAATTTAATTCAGTAGATGAATTAGAACTAGAATGTACTATACTGTCTCTAAAAATGAAGTTTACAAATAAAATGGTGATTATGTTTGTCTGTACAAGTGTAGGTAGGAATTCCTTAATAAATAAAATATAAATACTAAAATAATTAAAAATAAATAAAACTTAAGTCTTAATTATTCAAGCATAGTGAATTCTCAAGAAATCCTATATATGGTTATAATTGCTATATAATGATCTTTTCAATCTTCTTCCTACTTCATATAAGAAAACAACTAGTTCCAGTTTTAATGTTATCTTTTATATATGTATATATGAAGACTCTGTTTTACGATAAGAAGCAATGAAATATTATCAAGTATAAAATAAGGCGGTGTGGAAGCGATCAGAATAAAAAATTTGAAGAATAAAAGAACAAACTTATTACCGTTGTACAAATTATGTTATTTTATCAATGGGAACTTTGTCCCGCGAACTATTTAACTCTACGCCACCCTCGCAAAACGGAAACTTTTCTTCTTTCCTCCCATAGACGAAATTTCATAGTAAGTTTTCACTTAAAAAATTGGCTTATGTGTTATTCAGTACAAATTTCCGATCTTTTTAGAAAACACTACAGCTCTCCACTATTCAACAAATCATCTTAACCCAATATCTTAGATACTTGGATTTAGCCGAAGTGTTTAGACTTTTCATTCTAATCGAATTCGAAAAATGACCCATATCCATTAAGCCTTTCTGCAATGGGAATCGGGGAAAAATTCTTGCGGTTAAATGCTATTAAAGCATCATCATTAGCCCCAGGCCACTCCGTTATCCGGCTTATTGCTAAGTTGCCGCGATAATGCGGACGCTTGGATTATAAAGTGGCGTCGATCGAGATTGCAATCGTGCTAGCAGAGTGGTTTTCAACGTCTCGCGTGTCACTTCGCGTGTGCGTTCCTACAGCTAACCGGTTCTGGACGAAAACGCTCGAGCGCGCACCTGCAACGAACTTTCCAGATCCTCCATCCCGATGCCTTGTTTTGTCAAAGGCGCTTTTAAACTTGACCTTAATTCGGCCAATTTTCCGCAAGGCCATCGCCGATGCTCTAATTAGTACCATTTTGTGAAAAACTAGGATAATCAATTGAAATACCCAAACGGTCACGATGATAAATCTCAAATATAAAATGTGATAATTTGTAAATGAAAGTAATTCCATTAATATGATTTATCGCATTAGCCATGGCGAACGAATAGCAATCAATTAGAATTATGAATGTTGAAAACGACAGTTTAAAAACGTTGGTACGTTTAATGCGACATGTACATCCATCGAGTAGAATTAATGTATTATTACCACATTGGGGCATAATATATGTATGTGTATATATATATATATATATATATATATTATATGGAATACTTCAAAACAGATTTTTCTAAATAAAGGGCTTTATTTCAAATTCGATAACGTGTTAATTACCATAGCGCGTTCCTCTTCTTGCAATTCATTCCGATGGGATAAATAAAAACTCATTACTAAACTGTTCATTCAAAAAAGTGCAAAATGTTACATCAAGTTTTTTTTTACTATTATATTTTACCATTTTTATTGGATAAAAAAGAAATATGAAATTCCAATAAGAATGTTCTACTGATTATTTGAAAATATTGAATTGTAAATAACTTATAAGAATTATTAACTCTTTCTGTCTTAAATCAAATGAATGATTTAAAAATTATTCAATGCAAATCAAAAATTAATATGAGTTCCGATAAATGAATTAAATACAGAGGATTGTTCAAAAATTATTTGAAAATAATGTTTATACCAGAACGTTGTTGCAGAGTGATTAAACGATGACAGTAAACACTTTAGTTTCCGATTGAAAATCCTAAAATAGCTATTACATAAAGATGATATAATGTTAAATCTCAAAATTAAAGTAATATTAATCTGATCGGCTGAAATACAAGCGATAAAATAAAATGTTTCCTTAATGACGCTTGTAAACTTGACCTTAAGCCCTGCTATTTTCCGTAAAGCCGTCGTCGATGCGCCAATTAATATTCATTAATTCCAGCAGTCAAGTCTGATCGAGTCACTGGAGAAATTACATGGATGATTCATCAGGACGATTTTGATGTTACTGCCCCGCTATCAAAGCCAAACAATTTCGACCGCGAACAATTATTTTTCGAATAAAACCCGGTTATACAATAGCATAACCTATAAGTTAATCTTGATAACGCGCTGTCAGCTGTTGCATGAATTTCTACCATCTTGAATGGCTAAATGAAGTCAATCAAATTTGTATAAAATTGTAGAAATTGTTCTTATTAATTTTCAAATGTTTCAAGTATAAAATGCAAATTCACCAAATCAATCAAATCATTCAAAGAGATCATTCAAATTGTAATAATTATAAATTTGCCGATAACATTAAACCTAAATAATGGAAGAAACGTTTATTTTAAAAATACTTTAAAAGCTGACAAATTTCGTCATCCTTGTATAGCTCAACTTACAGATAACGTACATTTAATTATCTCCTACATGTTATATAGAATAATGTTTTAAAAATTGTCGGTGATGTAAATTTCAATTAATTAATTCCCGTTTAATATCATGCAAGGTTACAGAATTAATTATAATATTCCGTTTAATTCAATTTAGACTCCATTCGATAAAAATATCAGATAAACAACAATATTTCAAAATAGTGTCTTTAAATGATTAAAGGTATTTACTTTAGGAAATATTATTCAATTATTTGCTAAATTCCTTAATAAGTAATCAGTTTTTTTAATGGAACATGTTGGGGACGTATTTCGAAAATCTTGCATATATTCTTATTTGTTTTATATTAAATTGTGGCACGTAGGTGAATTTTTTTGAATATTATTTGCATAGAACTTAATTTTTTTCTTAAATAACAAGTATTTCATTTAAAAACAACACATATTACTTTTTTTCTTTACAGAAGTACAAATTCCACCGCAATTTATTTACTTCGAAAGATAGATTTCATCGAAAATTCCTGAAGTGATAACATAAAATGTTTTAGAATAGAAATATTTTTTTGTTTAAATTGAAACTAATTGTGTTTTTAAAGTGTGTTTTAAAAAGGATATGTGAATTAATGGAAATTCCGCAAACTTTGTTTAAAATCAACATAATATATATATAATTTGTATGTAAATTTCAAATAATAAGAAATTTAAAAAAAAGTTGACAGATTCAGATAGTGCAAGAAAAGACTGCATTCTTTGAAACAATTATTGAATTCTTCGGACTTCTTAATATCTTTAAAAAAATAATAAGATGACACAGTAGTTCCTACATCGTGTATGTTAGTCATTACATTAAATAATTAACATATTTAAAACTGGAAATAACCATTTTTAAACATAACTCTGAACGCAATAAAATTTTTATTCAATTTAAAAAATTCTTAACATTTCTAGCAACTCTGTCCTAACATTATCGAAACCTAATGTGACCTACTTTTAGGGATATTAAAAGACTTTGGTCAGACAATATTTATATTAATTCAAATTTATTTCAAAATTCCCATAACAAATTTATTTGTAAATCATAGCAATTCAGAAACAAACTTTATAAACGAATAACACAAGAAAATCATTTTATCCGATGAATAGTTTATTTGATGATACAATTTATCTTAACAGAAATTTTGTATAATTTTTTTTTCATGACCCTATCTCTATTTTCGTACTGATCTCGTTTCAGCAATAAATCTAATCTCATTAAAAATAGTCGCGTGCCAAAGTTCATCGTTGCACAAACGGTGAAGTTTAAAAAACACCGAAACTCCAAACGAGGTCCTTGAACTTTCCATTGTAATGCTTCAGGTGCAGGTACGCTATCGACAAAAAATCGCAAATAACGCTCGAAAAATTGCGTGCGTGTCATTATTGCAACAGCACTTGTTTCTGTCACGTAACTCGATGAACTTGAGGAACAAATTTTATGTGTGTGTATATATATGTCTTCTGTTTTTTCTTCTCTCTCGTCATTACGTATTCATTTCCGAGTTATCGGTTGAATCCTTTAACCGACTCTTCTCCAGATACCACACAACGTAATCTCACTTTATATAATCTTCTAAATGTTTCAATTTCATCACTCCAAATTATTAAATAATTTACAATACATTTTGAAAACGAAATAAACTTTAATAAAAAATTAACAAATATGTTTTTTTTAATTGAAAAATTGTGGATTTGTATATCCTCTAAAAATAATTATTTATATATAAATATTATTAATTAATAATAGGGTAATTATTTGTTAGTGTGCCTAAAATTATGGAAACACTAAATTCAGTTACACCAGGCAAATAATTTATTTATGTCCTCCAGAAATAATGTTACGATCTAGTAAATTCATTTCTAAAGGCGATATTATCTTTCAGATATAAATAAATTTATGTGCATAAATATTACATATCAGTAATTGCAAAACACAATACGATTTTATTCATCATTTTATTTCCAGTAATATAGAACAATTTTAAAGATTACACAAAGATATGCCACATTCATTATTACAGTTTAATAACGATACACTTTAATTTATGCTCAAAGTCTAAAGATGTTTCGATTTGGTTTTTAACTGCCGCAAAATATTATAGTCCTTCGTAGTTATTCTCATTGCTTAATTCAACAAGCTAATGTTTTCTTCCCACGTTATTTTTATTATGATACAGTGCTTTTCCTTAATAAAGCATAACACTATAGTCAAATATCATACTAGGTCGACAATTAAACAAACTACCGGCATTGAATATACACGAGACATTCGAGATGCTGTGCGGATCGAAAAGTCAATGTTCGATAATGACGCGGCAAACTTGAACCTCCAAGCCCGAATATAATACAGTTACTTTTACTCGTAAAAATTAAGAGTGATCCACTTATGAAACGAGGTGACGAACTTTCACGAGATATTATCGTTTCTATTTTTTCTCTCCATTCTACAAATTGCATTCCGTTTTCCTCCTTTTGGTGTTTCATATAATCATTGTATGCATTACTAACTGAAGATCTTTCACATCTTTAAAGTCTTCCACAAATCACTTTCATCGACGCAGCTATCTTCATTGAGTCACAGTATACAGCAGCACATTTTTTTTCATTGAATCCTTTTAATTTCAACGATGCCTTCTTTCTCTCTTTACAGCGCATCTTCTTTGCAAAGTAAAAAGCTTTAGCCACACCGAGAGCTTTATGTGACTTCATCACTTTTCTTATCAGATTTTCTCATTTTATACTGAGAATATTGTAAATAATAACTATTATTTTGGAGAATTCGCAGCCGCAATCTTCTTTACTTTAACAGGATTTTCATTAATCTTGTTTGGTAAAAAATGAGTTAATTCCTTTTTTAAAACACGAAGGAATCTTATTGTTCTTATATTAAGTGTATCATGTTGAAACATTAAATTTTTACTTCTCTCTCTGACGAAAGAGGTATCACTTTAAAATCCTTTAAAAGCTTTATAAGCCATATCTGCATTTATCTACGTTAGAAACACCACTTCCCCATTTAACAGCCGTTTTTTATTGTAGAACTGTTATTCCATTGTAGTTGTGACAAGAATTTTTTTTTGCGAAACAACTTGTACGCCTTTCATTATTTTTTTTGAAACAAATATGGAGTACTTATATCCAAGCAGTAGTACCTATAACAGAAATTACTACACGAAGAAAAATAATGTTTAATGACTATTGAGAACAAATGACAAATGTTCTTAAACAGTATATTAAAAATTCGTACTATTTCTAGTAACGTTTAGTACTATCTTTTTTATATCTTCAATAAAATCAAACATTTTTTAACCTGTCTAATCAAATATTTTGTTTGATGGCAATAGTCCATAAAATGTAGACAATGTATAATAAAATTATAAATATTATTTTTCTTCATATACATGAAATTAATTATCAGTGCATGGAAAATATACTTTTAAACTTTCCCATAATAAGCACGTTAACGCGTAAAAAATTGAAAATGAAAATCTGTTATGCAAAACAGATACCGCATAGTTTCAGGCTTTTTACATAATAAGTTGAAATTATTATGCGCTCGAAGGGGGCAAATTCATGCAACGAACTTTACAATAATAAATAAATCACTGTATATTCGCATAGCCCAAGCACACTAGCTGCGTGGAATATTTTCGTTACTTTTCTTCTCACACATCACCGATTGTACTTACGTCCATGCGAACAGCATACACTGGCACTTACACACGTTTACGAGGCAAACCAATAAACCGACTTTCTAAGTTTAAATTGATCGCGTTTGCGGAGCTGCGTGGAAAATTGTTCCACCGAGTCAAAGATCTTAAGACATTTCGCCTGCTTATGCAATTCCAACGTTTACGCGCTCTAATTTAAATGCCGTTCGCTGTGTCGTTTACTAATTTTTATACGTTTAAATGTGCCAATAGCAGCACAGCAAATGTCTCATTCTAAGAATTTTATAAAAAAACTAACGTTATTTTCAAATTGTATTTAAGTAATACTTAGTAATTTAGAATTATTGTTTGTATATATAAAGTATTTTTAGAATTTATTTCACAGTAAAACAATGTTAATTCGTTTAATAATATGTATAGCAAAATAACCCGCGTAAATACACTTATCATCTGACAACACAATTGCGCACCAAACAGTGCAGATCAAACGCCGGGCGCACTGCGTACGCATCGTTATTGGCATGATTTGAACGACAAACTGCGATAAACGGTCGACACACGTCTGACCAAGTTGTAATTGATAAAATTTCGGTCTAATGTTATCATTGTCGATCAAAACTTCCGCGGTCGTCGAATTTCATAATAAACTTTATGGACAATTACTCAACGCGTACACGTAGCTACGTAATCGATTACGCATCTCACTTGCTCTTAGAGCACTAAGTAGAAAGTTCGTACCAATGGAGAATCAACTTTCATGATGCAAACACAGAATATTTTTATGATAATAGCAAAACTATTGATATCACAAATATTTTGTTCTAAAAATCTAAATCGAAAAATAAAATAATATTCAAAAGCTATGTATATTTTCATATAATTGTGACATGTGAAATTTTGAAATACTTTGTCGTCAAAAGAATAAAATATTTATTTTACTCCAATAAGGTAAAATATATAAGTTTTGATTTTCTTAATATTGATTGCAAATTTAAATTTAAGATATGAATTTATTATTAAAATACAAATTTATTGTGTGAATGACATTTTTATTGGGCTCATTATAAAATAACCGTCAATCTAACCTAAAGAAAATATAATAAATAAATTAACGTCTTATTTACTTCCGGAAATCGTTCTTTGTCTATTTACCGAGATCGCCCGATGTTTATTAACCTACGTTTCACTAAAATAACCGTTGTAATTCCAAGCACAAACTTTCTTCTATGTTTTTTCAGGAGAATAACCAACAAACTGCTATCATAAATACAATTTTTTCCGTTTTTGCATCTGCTGTCTTTATTTTTACAATTTCCGTTTAATTTTCTACTAATTTTATTATTAAAAGAAAAATATATAAAATATTGTTACGTTGTTTGAGTTGAAATATCCAGTTTCGTTTGAACACAATGGATTTTTCCTCTTTGTTTTAATTGAGTTTCCATTATGGTTTGCTTTCGCATTGTATTTCATTATTATTAAATAACTCCAATATGTATAGACACATTTCCACTCTGTAATTAAATATTGATTTATTTGATTTAGTTAAAAGGGTCCGCTACACAGTTTTTACACGTTTGATGGGTTTCTGCTTTAGCTTCTTGTGCTATATATTAGCTATCTAACAATATATACTTTTCCAAATTAAGAATGCTATTCAGGGTAGTAAAATTTAAATGCTTTCCCATTCTTATTTAACAGCATATGGATTCATTATATTATCTAAGATAGTATTTTTATATTCTTTAAAGTATATACTTACTGTACCAACTAAGATAGTAATTTATGTAATTTTTTTCTTTTGTAGTTAAACATAGTGTATTTTTTTATAAATTCTTGGATGTTCCATGAATTGAGTTTGAAGAAAACCTCATTATGCTGACATTTGAAGTATCGCAAATATATATATAATGATAATAATAATATAATATTTTCTGACTTATACACATTAAAGGAAATTTTTCTAATAAGAAATAATTGAGTTGCAAAGTGGATGGTATATAAAAAATAAAATTAAATTCTCATCAACAAAAATCAGTAACATATAATAATATAATAAATCTTCAAATCCATTAAAAATCACAAACAATTGAATTTATTCGATAGTAACGTTCATGCAAAATAAAATAAGTCAAATATAATTTATAACTTGATTTTTGCCACTTTCTGATAATTTATCTTATTGAACAAACTTTTCAATGTATGCAATAGAGATTTTATCAACATTCTTTTTTTTTAATTTTTAATATCCATCTTCGTTTCTGTTGCAGAAATAAATTTGAGAAAACACATATTTTCCACTTAATACAATCTTTGCCTTTTAGAAAGGTCTCTGTGATGCAACTGGTAAATAAACACAAAAATCAGCTATTGTGCAAATCGTCCCTAGACTTAATCACTGTATATTGTATACGACATTAACTTCACATTTACTAATGAAAATAATATACTTATTGAAAGATATTAATGTTTACTTCTCTCAATATTTGAAACATAATATTAATTAATATTATCATTTACATTTATATTTACAAAAATAAGTGTGTCACGCTTATTTATTATTATCCACATTTTATTATATAAAATTAGTTAAATGTTATGGAAACCTCATTGCTATATTAGATTCATATCAAGCATTCTCATTAGGCACCTTAGCAATGTATAACGGTAGAAATCTGTATGGTCATGAAAAGGAAACCGATGCAAGGTCTTTGTCAGGACCTAATTATGATCTCGTTACGAATATATCCACAAAAAATCGCAGCTAACCATTACCAAGGCCTAATTAGGACCTAATTATAGACACATAAACATACAAGAGAAGCCCACCTTTGCACATAATAATGCCTACTAAGAATGCATGCCAGGTATACTCATATGGACCTGTTATGGTATCCTGTTTGCCACAGGGAATACTCGTGATGGCCACAAGTATGAAG
>JABFPK010001533.1:0-11586 GCA_022817445.1 Habroteleia sp. ZL-2020
CAACAAAGATATGATATTTTAAAAATTCGATATTTTTGGCGCATTTTTAAGTGGTGCATTTTTTTTTGCCCAGTGTATTTTGAATTACTCTTAAATTTACCTTTTGTCGCAATTAATTACTTTTGAGGTAATAATTAATTTTTCCAAATTTACATAAAACAACCATAATCTATAGTTCAGTTGCATTTAATTAATATTTGGAGAATAAAAATTTGGTCATTGACTAAAGTTGGTTGAACCATCTATAATATTTAACATAATTCCAATATTGAAATGATATATACCCCTTTGTGAAATCAATTCTTTTATTTAGCAAATTTCCACCGGAAATTGTTATGAATTTTTCCAACCGTCTGTTTAAACCATCGAATATTGTCATAATTTCTCTGGGATCAATATCGAATGATAGTATGGTATCAATGAGTGAAGATCTTATCTCCCCTACAAAAATGGAAGGCAATAATGTTCCTGATTACCAGAATATCACACCTTGTAGAAACTTCTTTCAAGGTACATAAATTCAAACATGATTTGACCCCTGAAATTTGATTTTAAAATCTAAACAATTCAAAATAACTTGAAACTTTGCTATACTTCTTCTTTATATACAAATTTTTATAACTCCTTATACAATTTTCCAAGTTTCTTTTGAAGAAAATGTTTGAAAAGTCTCAATTTTTGCGATTTTCAAATATTTTTAAATTCCAAACATTTCATTATGGGTATATGCATAATTAAAAATGTTGAATGCATCTAATTGCTCTTCATATAGGTGGTTTTGAGGTAAGAGAGAATTGGTCCAACTTGCAGCATATATTTCTTGGCTTTGAGGGACCTGGGTATAAACCTCAATATAAAGATAGCATTAAAGTTTGCATCTGAAATGATATCACCTTGGAGTGGTTTTAAAATGTTCAATGCGCCCGTTCCAGATGATTGTTGTAAGCATTGCATAAGATTGTATTTGATTTATCAAATTTCTTTATTCCTTTAATTCCAAACACCAGATGCGAAATCTTTCTTTCGACGCTATCGAAACACAAGTATTTGGGGCTGTTACAATAGATGTCGTGGAAGGAAAATTAAGGTATATATAATTGATATAACATTTTACGGAAATAATGCCTCTTTTAGCATTTGTAAGATTCCCATCTGTGGGAAATTACTACGTTTTTTTGTAGGAAACGATACTTAACTTGAAATATGAATGGAACAGAGTTATGGAGGAATCATCTGCGAGAGAAGACGTACGTGATGAGAATATATGTCAATTTAAAATAACTTCTATAAATAACGCAGAAGAACGATTAAACGATATAATGCTGGAAGTTGTTAAATATGGATCTTATAGAACTTTGGATGAAAGACAAGCGGACATGGAAGTAATTCACTTAAATTTATTCGTACAGCACGAAAAAGACATGATTCTTGGACAATTTTAAAAATAATATTTTAATATTCTAAGAATTAATCAATTTTGAAAAAATACTAATAATGTAGATTGCATTTTTTAATTGTTCGACTAAAAAGTAAATTTCATTTCTGATACTGATAGGATATATTAGATTAAGAGGGGATTTCAGCCCCCCCCCCCCAAACTTTGAAATTAAATTATATATAATTTTATAATTTAAAAAGCATTAATTTTTATGTAATTGGAAGAACACTGAAGGTGCGTGGTTAATGAAAATAGATGTATGAACAAAATTGTAAATTTTAAATTTTTCTCATTATTTTTTCTCACTTCAAAAACGACAAGAAATTTTTTTTTTAAATTATAATTCATTTTATTATTTCAAAATCGTTTTTAAAACTAATAAGAAGAAATTGGACTGTGATTTTGAATTAAATTAATTATATAATTTAAAAAAAAATTTTTTTGAGGTTAGGCCATTTTGGAGTTCAGTCTCCAGGATTACGATGAGAAATTGATAGAATGTTTAATTCATTTAAAACATTCAATTAAAATAATTGTAGCTAATGTTTTATGAAACTTTTCAGGGCAAATTTTGAATTTTTTTCAAATTAAAAATACTGTCTAATTTATTTTCATTTTATCTCATGTTTTTAACATGTTTTTTAAATTCTTCTTTCCATTTTCTTCTCCTTTTACTTTTTTTCTTCAATTACAATCTTTAATTTTTTATTTTCATATTAATTTTGTATTCTCTATATTAGAGCAACGTTACAAAAATATAGTTAAACATAACCTAAAATAAATAATTCCCAATTTCAGGCAGTTACGGAATCCGACGTTCAAAGAGTTATGAAGAAATACATTTTGGGTGTTTTCTTCTGTTTGGAGATGTGCACATGCTATCTCATTATCGGAAAATTGTGCAAAATTTGTGTTTAGGACTTTGATTTAATTTCATTAACATTAGGTTATCCATAGTTTAACATTTATATTTGTGACGAAATAAAAGGAACAGTCAATTAGAAAAACCTAGTTCATATCAGATGTAGAGGTTTTTAGAATATTTATACCACGTACCAACCACGTTTTTCGCCGTGATCTGTTTGTGAGTTGCATGCGAATTTATAAGAACGACTGTACATTGAACATTTGGCTCACATGCGGCTTACAACTTCCTTGTCAGCGAAAGGTAAATATAAGTTTCCATATTAAACAATTTCTATATATATAAATAAACCGGTAAATAAATTCAACGAATAAATAAGAATAAATCTCATCGACTTCTCACTGAATTCACATTAAATTTGCATTGATCTTCTTACTGAGTTTGTATTATATTATTTTATATGAATTTTATTTATATTCTTTTACACCTTCCAATGTGCCAATGGTGTTTGAATAATTATCTAATGAAATTGAAAGTCACACTTCTCAGGCATTTGTAGATTTCAGAATAAATAATTGCATAATAATTATGTATATAGACTTGAGTGTTCAAAAAGGTTTCGGACGAAGAAAAAGGTTAAGGATATAAGGATAAGGATAAGGATCTAAACATACCCTCATAGAAAAAACTAGTTTTGCGAGTCTGGATAAGTCTGGCGAAAGTCTGGTAAAACTCTGGCCAGGTTTGGTTAAGTCTGGACACAAAGTCTGGCGAAAGTCTGGTAAAAGTCTGGCTAAGTCTGGCTCATGATCAAGATCCCAGCTGTCTTTAGTCTGGCCGTCCATATTCCTGCCAGACTAATGAAGTTTGGCACAAGATATTTTTGTCATATTTAGATTCTGAACACAAGTCTGGCGATCCAGATTCATTCCAGACTAAACAAGTCTGGCAAAAGTATTTACTGTCAGATATACGAAGTCTGGCAGGAGTATGGACAGCCAAACTACCGTTCAAAAAATACTTTGTGTCCAGACTTAACCAGACTTTTACCAGATTTTCGCCAGATTTATGCAGACTTTAACCAAACTTTCGTCAGACTAGTTTCTTTTACGCGGGATCGTTTTAAGAAAGTTTTAAGAATTGTCCAAAATTTTATCCTTGTTTTATTATATTCTGAATGACTCTAAAATTTACCTTTTGTCGTAATTAATTACTTTTGAGGTAACATATTTAATTTTGCCAAATTTATTTAAAACAACCATAATTTATCATACTCAAACTCAGCCAGACTTGGCCAGACTTTTGCCAGAATTATTTTTTTTACGCAGCTAGGGACGAATTAATTTCTGGTTATAAGTAACCACGAGGGATTTAATTATTTTTTAAATAAATTAAATTTAATTTTAATTATGAATCTATGCTTCCTATGTTTTGTTATTTTAAAATTTTGTTTAACTTTATAACGTTTATTTCCTTTATATTTAAAATAAAATAGAAACACATACCATGTCTTCGATTCTCGCTCTGCAAACTTTTCAAGTAAATGCGGTGTGTGTATTCTCCATGTAAGTAATATTATCTATTAATTAACAAATTTGTAATGACATATTTCATAACACTCTCTCTTTTTAATGCATAAAGAAAGATAGAGACAGTAATTGTGAGTACCGAAGTCTGTATCAATGATATCGACTTACTAGACACTAATTGAAAATGATGAGGTTTTCAAGTTTGTCCGATTATTTTTATTTACATATTAGAGATAGGTCGAATATTATTGATAAATAAAATTTGCAAAAAAAGAATTTGAAAATATATTAGAAATGAGGAAACATTCTGCAAACATTCAAGAAACGTTCATTTAATATTAGGTTTGCGGAAAGTTGATATAACGTTTGTTAAACGTATATGGAACGTTTGAAGATCGTCTTAATGATCAGCCACATTTCGTTTACTGTAGATTTTAATGAAATATAAATTACAATTTTAGTTAGTCAAATGAAGATATCATTTAAATAATATAAAAAAATATCTCAAATAATAAAATAAATCCAAATGCTAGTAAATACGAATTTCAAAGTGTTTAAATTTACATTATTCCACACACACAAATATTAATTTTTTAAATTTTAAAAGTATATCTATGTTGTACCAGTAAAACTAGGAAATAGTGTAATTCTTTTTACTCAGGGTATACATGTATCTCTTTTTAATCAAGAAGTTGAAAAGGATAGAAATGCAAATAGAAATGCAAATGAAACTAATTTCAATAAGATTTGATCGATTTCATAGTGTAATGTCAGTTCAGAAATTGGTTTCATTATATTGTGATTATATTGGATGATTTTGTGTTTTAATTTATCATGAGTGACTTAAAGCAAATATATCAAAAGTTGCATAAAATAGGGAAGGTATATATATTATGCTTGCGTATGTGTACATACGTTTAATTTAACACAAAATATGACATGTTTTAAATTTAACATTTTACTTTTTCAAAAATTAACTACTATCTATTCTAAGATTACGTAAGAGGATTAAAATTAACAACAACAAAGTTCGCACGATGTAAATTGTTTATCTATGGTTTAAAAGATAATTTAATGTACCTAAAGTTTCGTATATTTATGTAAGCTTTTGTGTGTTTTTATGAGCGATGTTATGACAGTTTATAAGCAAACTTTTTGTATAAAACATAATGTAAACATAGAGAAGAATTAAGGATTAAGTCCTCGACATTATAATGCAGAGAAACTTTAGTCAAAATTAAAATTTTTGAAATTCAAATATTAAAGAAACTCCCTATCTGTTAATTTAACAGGTTGAATAATTTATGAGAAAAGTCTGGCCCAAAAAAGTACGTGATAATAAAAAATCAAAAAATATCTGTAAATGTTTAAAAAATTTTGCATTTATCTTAGAATTGGCAAACATTTTTAGATCAAACTTCAGACAAGTTTTTTTCTATTAAATAAATTTGATATATTAAATAAATGGATGCATTCAAAATTGATTGTAATTAAAACTAAAAGTGTTAAATTTTATTACATAGTAAAATATTTTGAAATATAAAATGTATTAATCAACTTCATTTAAAAAAAATCTAGATTTTTTTAAAAATTTTTAAAATTTTTTTTTATTATAAAAAAATATTGTTAACAATTTTTTTTAATTTTATTTCTTTTTTTATTAAAGTGTTTGAAAACGAAATCCAACATCGAAGAACCAGTTTTATTCGATCTAGAAAATGGTATCAAAATATATCACGTTTATCAAAAGTCGATAGAGTCCACTGTCGGATTCTTCGTACCAATGGGAGCAATGCATGAGCGATCGGGTGAACGAGGTGCTACATATGTCCTAGGAAATGCCTTACTTCAAGTAAAGAAACAGATGCCAGATTAAAATTTGCACATGCAAATTTGATGTGCAAAAATGACTGAAAAATTTATATAGAATATATAGAAGATATAGATTATATAGAATATAGAAAAATTATATTAAAAAATGTGACGATATATTCTACATTTTTTTAATTTAAAGAATGGCGGATAATGAAAATCTTGAAACTTGCTTATTCTTTTTTTACATGGAAAATTGTATAAATTACTCTATTAGTTGTTAAAGTGAGGATATAAAATAATTATTATTAAAATAATTGTTATTTGAGTCAAATTTATAGAGATTTCACTTATAATTCATTGAGCCTGTTTGTATTACGGCGGTATAAGTTTAATTTTGCATTATTTTTCATCATAATTTGTTTGTTCATTCTAAAAATTGTGTAATCTGATTTTCAAGGGCACGCTGAAGCATACATCAGAATTTACTACTGAACATTTCAAAATTATACTTTCAAGAGATTGTTTCGGTTATCATGCAACGGTACCAACTTCTCTCGCAAACAATGCTTTGCAAATCTTGGCTAATCTTGCATCGAGAAAATATCTGAGTAATTTTTTATTATTTCTTAATTATTTTTGTATTTTTATGTTTATAATTTGCATTAATCAAGATCAGATATTTATAAAAAAACCTAAAAATTGTCTGAATGTTATATGAAGCATGAACAATTTTTTCAACAACATTGAAAAACTATTTAAAATTATGTTTTACAATTTTTCATAAAAGTTAACATTGTAAGAATTGCTGAAAATTGAATAAAAATATCGTATTTTTCAGTTATTTTTTCTAAAGGAGCTCATTTTTAATTTTTTTTGTAGAATAATTCAACGGATTTTTAGAAATACATTTATTAAATTTAGATAATTTTAGAAACATTTAATTTGTTTCAGAAAAATTCAGCATGCTTCTTATCATCAAAAATTAAGTAGTTTTTCATTTTCTTCGATTTTTTTCTCTTTTATTTTAATCATTTTTTATCGATATTACACTTTTGATTTCGTTATTATAAATTAATAAAAAAATAATGAGAAATTTTAATTTCTATTTAGTGTAATGGAATAATGTTAATTCATTGTTTCTGTTGTGTATAATGCAGGAAAGAAATTTATATCTGAATATCTACATAACCATTTAAGACCAGATGAGCGCTACGAAAATTATTTTAAACTAACTCTGGATAGATTAATGGTGAACGCATACATTAATACACCACTTGCACATACTATATATGCTCTACCACAATTAAGAAGGTATATCTAAATACAAAAATATTTTTTTGAAAAGTAATTTCTTAACAGTGAAACCAATTTTATTAAGAATTTATTTTTTCTAATTTACTGCAGCACAGTTTAGAAATTTGTTTAGAAATTTAATTATTTAAGAAATTATCTATGTTTTAATTAAAAATTTAAATAAATTCCCAGAAATTAATTTGATATTTTTATTTCAGGAATTTAACACTGAAACGAATTCTTTCCTACTCTGATCGTCTGCTGAATGCTTGCAACATAATTATTGTATGCGTAGGACCAATTTCAATTGAGATAATAAAAAACTGGATCAACGAATATTTTGGTTCCTTGAGTAGAACAAAAGCTACCATGAATTTTCCAATAAGAATTCGTTTTAAACGTAAGTTTTCATTCTATTTTAAATAAATTTTAGGTTCATTTTAAAAGTACTAGAAAGCACATTCTGATTTGGATAGGATTTTAAATATTAATTCATTATAATGAAGCATTTTAAGTTATGAAGATTATTTAAAATTAATCATTTTTAGCGTTAATTTACAATTATATCCAGATTTTTTGGATAAAAAATATTATGAAAATATTATATGCTCTATAAAAAATTGAAACGCTTTTTTAAAAAAAATCACATTTATTTGATTTTGTAAAATAAGTTATTACCTCCAATTGACCCCCCCCCCAAATCATTCTTAACATAAAAAAAATTCCTTCTATTTAAAATCTTATTAAAATCAGATACATTTATTAAAAAAAAAGTTGGGAGAGAGCATCGGTGATTTGTAACTTCGAGGTTTTACGTTCGATTCTTGTTCGAATTATTTTTTTTAGTATTTTGTATTCTGATAATTCATAATAAATGATGATATTTATAAAAAAAATTAACAAATTTGACTAAGGTGTATTATTTTTTTATCTGTTTAGCTGGAGAATGGAAACAAGAGAGAGACGATGTTCCAGTAAACGTGGTTTTGATTGGGATTGAGGGACCAGGATACCAGGATAATTATGTTGATTGTTGTGCCATGCGCATTGCTTCATATATCGTTGGTCATTGGGATAAAAGTTTCGGTGGGCATATTTTTATTGTATTTTTTTTAAATATTAGAAAAATTGTGAAAATTCAAACGTTGATAGAGATATAAACATTAATTTGATTTAATGTAAGAAATTTAATTTGAAATTTAAAATTTTGTTCAAAAAATTGCATTTTTAGTTTAAAACATTCTCTGCAACAGCATAAAAAAGAAAATGAAGTATTAATTTTTATTTCAACTAAACAATTGATTTTTAATATATACAAATTTAATAATATTTGTTTTTGAAACAAAATATTTATTAATTTATTTTTTAGGTTCTGTAAAAGATTCCTCACTAGCAAAAAATTTGTCTAAGTCTTCATTGTGTGAGAATTATAGATCTTTTCATAAAATCTACCAGATAACAAGTCTCTGGGGATGCTATTATGAGTCTTACGAACACAATGTTGAGGTAAAAATATAAGGATAATTTATAATTTTTGTTCGTTTATATGATCAAATACAAAATTTTAACTGAATTATATTACGGGATCTTTTCCATTAGAAAATAATAAAAGATGTTCAAAATGGTAATAATATTGATACAATTTTGAAGAACTTGAAAATTTTATTTCAAATTTTTACTTAGTTTTGGTAAAAAAAAAGTTGATAGGATTTATTTAGAAATATTCATTTTTGAAACTCGTTTCCCTTTCTTGTAGAAAGTTATGTCCAATGTTCTGCAGGAATGGATGAAACTTTGTGCCAATCGTTTGACGAAAAAGCAAGTCAAGCGTGCGATCAGTAAGTTCAAACGACTGGAATTATTTAACATAAAAAATACCGAAGATCGTTTTATGGATATTGTTCATGAAATTATTAAAGGGGGAAAATACAGAACATTGCAGGAGAGAAAGAAAACATATAAGGTACTTTTTTTAATTGATTTCAGAAAATGGTAGCTTTTAAAATTTATTTTCTCAAAAGACACGGAACTTTATTTATTTAATTTTAATAACTTAAATTTGAATTGTTTAATTTAAAATATTTTTAATATATTTTTAAAGTTGAGAAATTTATTTGGAGTTTATTTCTACTTGGATCACAAATATTAATTAAAATTTTAAATTTCAGAAGATCTCAGCGAGGAAAATTTCGGAAGTAATGATGAATTATGTTTTTGATCGCTGCCCTGTGGTTTTTATATCAGGAAAAAATAACTCTGTAGTTGATTATAAAGCAATCAGAGACCAGATGTCTTTCGGCCCATAAAAATTAGCATTTGTTTAAATCATTTTATTACACTTTGTACACAAAAAATATTTATTGTTTATCTTTTACTTCAGTCTACGATTTTACCTTTTTCAAATGGTGGATTTATTTATTTAGAAAATGTAATTTTTATTTAAATTTTATTCGATGTGATAATACTTTAAAAATACAAAGTCTACAATTATTCATGACTGTTTTGAAAATCTGAATTAAAAAAAGAACCTTATCACTTTCTGACAATTTGGCATTGAAAAAAGTATATTTATTATTTTTTTAATTTTATTATTTCAATGATATATAATATAATATAATTGTAAAATAATAATTTATTAAATTAATAAAATAATAATTATATTAAATATATAAATACATATAAATAATACATTAATGTAAATGAGTTATTTATTACTGATGTTAATAAAAAGTTTTTCATAAGGTTTTTGGAATTCATTTTATAAAGAATAATACTATAAATAAATTTATTCTATCAACAGAATTGTAATTTAAATATTATTTTTAAATTTGCAATTTAATATTTTGTTTTAAATTGCAAACTTTTATGTATATATATTAAGTATAATAATTAATTAATATAATTACTGTTATATCGTATTAAAATATATATCAAATTCATAAGTAATATATAAATACTTACTTTATTCATTTTAATTAGAAATTATTAAATATAATACTGAAATAATAACTTTATTAAAAACTGAGATGACGGCAGGTTTGCTTTTGACATATTAAAATTGAGCTCAATTGTATACCAATAGAAGCAAAATGAAAATAAATAATAAAATATTTGTTTTATATTTAAATTTAATGTTTACATGAATCTATTTCTACGTTTAAATACTTTATTTGTTAGTTTTTTTTAGATTTTTAAAAAAATATAAATCAATTTCCATGTTTAAATAGATTCTTTGTTAGTTTTTTAAAAAATAATAACCTATTTGCATTTTTATTGAATTTAAATATAAAACATAAATGTATTTCATATACCACGCTTCAAATATTCCGTCATTATTAATTTGTATTTTGCTTTATTGGCATAAAACTGACTTGAGTTCAGAATCAGCTAACTTCAGGTCCATAAACTGCAGTTTTACCTAAAAAGTTATAGAGAGAGATAAAATCGTATTTATTATTTAACTAAAACAAAAATATTAACAGAGTTAATAAAAATTAAAATTGTTCTTAAATTTTAAAAAAACCCGCTAACCTTATATTGCCAAACATTGCAAGCCATTGACATGTATTTTTTTGTGGGAAATATGACTGGCAACAAATTGCAACATCTGAAGTTAACCGTGGATCACCATTTTGCAAAGTTTTGTTGCCCACGAAAACGCACCTTTTTGTCGTCTGACATAAACTTCAGGTTACTGTCATAATCATATTTCATTAAAAAGGAATTAAATTTTTTGTGCAAAATTCACACTATGCTGAAAAAATTCTTCTCACAAAACCTTTTTAAGGTAAGTTTGAACATGTGTTTTTAAAAATATGTAGCTTTATATATAAAAACAAACGTGTATTAAAAAAACTGTTAAAATATATATGAATGACTTTATTTAACTTTTGAACGTTTTAATATTGAAATAACAAAAAAAATTTATTTTTGACAAATTCCAAAAACTCTCCAATTTGAAAAATTCTAAAGTGAAATTAAATCCTCTCATACGAAATCTATCTTTGAATCATTAGCATTAACAACAGGAACTTATTTTCACCGTTAAGTCAACGTTGATAGATGGTTGACAGAAGTTTGGCTCAACCTTAGAATGACCCGTTTTGTATAGAATTAATGTCGGTGATGTAAACGATGATTTTTCTAAATGAAACAGCCCTCTTTCAACGTGGAATCAACGTTACTTAACGTAACTTAAAGACTTAACAACGTAAACACTTTTAGACGTTAATTGGAATAAAAAATAGGTGATTTGAAATGACGATTTTGATATAATAATTTATGTAAGTTTTTCAGAAGATCTCAACCCTCAAGTCCTAAAATTATCGAACCAGTAGTTTCAAAATTTCAAAATGGTATTACATTGCAATATATTCATCACGAGTCTCCAAATGTAACGGTAGGATTTTTTGTGCCAAGGGGATCGTTGTGGGAAAAACCTAATGATGAAAATAGTACTAAATTTCTTCAAGAAAGATTAGTTCATGTAGGTTATGTTTAACTAGTGATTAAAATGGTATTAAGGTGAATGTTCAAGTCTGATGCAACGGGGTTAGGGTGTTTTTAAATATTATTTTTTTGTTATTGTATTCATTTTTAAGTAAATATTCAGACGATTCTTAAGTAATGGGAGAATACTGTATTAA
>JABFPK010001534.1:0-11586 GCA_022817445.1 Habroteleia sp. ZL-2020
ACTTAATATTTAATTTCAACGGCGACTGTTTATAAAATCAATATTTTCGCAATGGTATTTTTAAACGTTTTTATATATACATATAGGTACTCACGTATATTCTTGGTAATGAAAATATTTCGTCATTGCTATTTGTATTTTTGCATTTTTATCAAATAATTTATTTTTAACATTTTCATCGGAAATTTTAATAGAATATTTTATTTACAGTTGTTATTCATCAATTGCATTGCATTATTAAAAAAGGCAGTATAAATTTGTAGAATTTAAATTGTATTGCACTTCACGAGTGGACTGTCTGCAGCTTTCAAATTGCAAAATGTTGTAAAATCCATTATTTTGCAAATGTCATTTGTTGTTTACCTTTTGAAATTTAAAGGTAACTATTGTAACGTAAGGAAACATTTTGTATTGTATATTATTGCTTCATATTTAGGTTATGTTTATAGAAAAAATGTAAAATATTCAAATTAAATGTAAAAAATTTTACTTCTTTTTGGTTATTATTTTCGTGTAATAGTAATAATTGTACGTTAAAATAAAGTACAATCTTATAGTAATATTTTTTGTCTATTTTATAGGTTAAGTTATTAGAACAAAAATTGAAAACTACATTAGTATTACTATAAAGTTCAATGACGTTAAAGTTTTTGCTTGTATAAAATACGGCTTTAGAATTTGTAAAAGCAATTTATACGAAATTACAACGCAACGTTGCTTAAGCCGACACCGAAATCAGATAATAATTTTAACACAGTTTCGCTGTAAAACGCTCTTAAACGCCGGCTGAACCCGGATCTTTTAAACCATGAGGACAAAGGGATAAAATAAACGGGTGTCTCGTCATCGCGCCGCGGCCTTGCAAAGCGGAGTCTCAACTTCGATTACTCGAACCCGAGCCTCCACGAAATATCGTTGACGCAATGCAGTGTCCGGGTTAATTGCCCATTAAACGTAATATGGTTTTAATCAGCGAAAATTAATCGTAGATCGCTCGCGCGACGTCGATATTGAACTTTGCTGCTTAGAGGAACACTCTTCTATTTCGTCAAGCACTTTACCTAAATTAGATAATTTCATCGCGAAAACTTTAAACAATAAAATTCTCACTTTATAATAATAAAATTAATTACTTTTGCGATCATTCTTACTTTTAACACCGTTTCTTTTCATTTTTAATTTAAATCTGCAAAGATATTATAGATAAAGTTTATCGATTGTTGGTAAAACAGACAAAAATTGCAATCATAAAGTTAATATATTCGAAAAACGTAAACAATTAGAAAGTGGTGAAAAACTGCTTTTTATATTTTAATATTAAAACAATATGTTAGAGATAAATAAATATTAAAATGTTATTCAAATTTTATGTTAGAAAACAAATTAAATTTAGAGCGCAAAAAGTTGTACTGAACGAATATCGCCGCATCCTAATTGCGTATATTAATGCGCGTAACAAAATTAAAGTTCTCAGTTGCATAATAATCCGACTCATCTCAAATTGAGAGTAATGTAAATCAAACCTTAAATACCTCGGTTCTATTGAATTTTAAATTCTCCAATATCATTCAATCAATGACCATCTAACTTTAAAGTGTCATAATATATGCCTTAAAGGTTCCGCGCGAAGCGAGAAAGAAAATTGATAAGAATTTCAATTTATTTTACAATTCAGCACTTCAAAATTCCGGTGAAATTGCATTGATGAAACGCATTATTATTCAAAGTCTTCGGGACTTTGTCGAAATATGAAATTCAATTTGAACGCAACCTTATTCTTATTTTAATAATGTAATTAAAATCGCCTCAATGGAACGGTAACATTTTTCATCGTACTATATTTGTATACTTAAATATAATTCGACCATTTTTCATTTCATTTAATGCAATTTTTATATTATATTTTATAGTGTAATTTTAGAATTTAATTGTGAATATGAACTCGAATAAAAATCATAAATTAATATTCAAATTCACATTTAAATGAAGATGCAATGTAATTTTATAAGTGCACCTGTAAATTTGAAAGAAAAACTTAAATCTAAAAAGAAATATTTATAAACAAAGATTTAGCAATGTAAATATAAAATTAATAAATTATATTTATAAATATTAAATAAAATAAAATCCCATTCTTAAGTTATTTATAAATATTATAATGTATACATTAAAAAACTTTATTTGTTTATTAAAATATATGTTTATAAGTATAGGATTATAATTTTGCGGTGAGATTGCAATTTTACAGAATAACTGTAACCCGCGTAGAAAAAACTAGTCTGGCGAAAGTCTGCATAAGTCTGGACACAGAGTCTGGCTCATGATCGAGTTCCAGACTGTCTTTAGACTGGCCTTCCATACTCCTGCCAGACTAATAAAGTTTGGAACACAATATTTTTGTCATATTTAGAAGCTGAACACAAGTCTGGCGATCCAGATTCATTCAAGACTAACGAAATCTGGCAGGAGTATGGAAGGCCAGATTACCGTTCAAAAATGGAAAGTCTGGAACTCGATCATGAGCCAGATTCGGCCACGCTTAACCAGATTTGGCCGGATTTGACCAGATTTTTTTTTCTACGCGAGAAGTTTATATATTTATTTTGATATTTGTAAGAAGTTTTAAACATTTTTTTCTACGAATTTTGATTTATCTAGTATATTTATAGTATATTAATTATATTAATGTCAAAATAATTTAATTTTAATAAAAATAGTTATAAAGGGGTCGCTATGCTGTGAGATTCGTACTAGAAAATTCGTTACATTCGATATAACTCGTGTCCATATTAAATGTCATTATTATATCTATATGCAAAAGATGAGCAATTAAAAGCAGAATCGAAATAACAGAGATTTTTTTAATTTCGTGTTTCGGAAATATTTCAAAATGGCCGTTATATATCGCGGGGATGGAAACATACGTGTTTAAAATTCGTTGCACTTGATATAAATCGTGTTCGTGTTAAAGTCACTACGATATTGGTATACAAAATATATGCAGAATTTAGTAATAATTAAGAACAGTCGTAATTTTTTTACATTCAATATTTCGGAACATTGTTCAATATATTAAATCAGAGTTGTATGTGAATAGAGTTCCAAATGTTTTTTTCTCGTCAAATTATTTACGTGATTGATTTTTCAATATTAAACATATGTAATAATGAAATAAATCTCAAATATTCATTTTATTACTTTACAGACTATGAAATTTAAACGTATCCTATTATTTCATTTAATTCAATGAAATATATTAATTAAACAAATTTGTCAAGAAAAAATGTTTGCAACTTTACTCACGTATTTTGAGAAGGTTTTACCAAAACCGGTTTCATTGAATTAGCATGTAGATACATTTTTAATCATTCATAAATATACGTGATAAAGTATTTATAACTTTAGTTTTTCATTGTATTTCGTTGGCTACAATTGTTGCGCATAAAAATGTACCAGTAATCCTCATTAGCACCCCCCGAGAAGAGTGAGAAAAAGAAAATTTGATTAAAATCATTTTTGTTTCGTATGTAATTATTTTATATTCATTATTTTATTGTAATTAAAAAACAATATTCGATACTTATATACATTTTATAATTCTGTATATTTCATTTATATGTTTAATTCAATATAAAAGTTATCGTATAATTTATATTTTCTGTAAAACACTTTTACAATACATAAGTAACTTTTTTAAAAAAATTTATATTGTAAATATTGTAAAATATTTACTTTATAATGTTCCCGTTATATATATTGCAATTTATTACATTTAGATTTTTAGTCCTGTCTCTCTCCCTCTCTCTTTCTCTCTTGTAAGAGTTAATTAGATTATACAAATCGGTACCGCAAATAATCCAACACAGTTTATAATAAGATACAGACTGCAGTTAACCGGGAAAGGAAAAATAGGATATTCAATTTAAAACAAAAGCATGGAAATTATACGGCGAAGCTCCGCGTCAACGTATTATTTGGGCCGAGTCATTAAAATATAAAATGGACTTTCGTAGAAGAACGGCCGCGGCCGATTTTACGGAACATTCCTTGGGTCCTTTTTGCGATCGGCCGAAATTCCGCGGAATCGGCGGCCCGATCGAGAGCGCTTTTCGGGCTCATCGATCGTAAATTTCGAGACAGTCAAGAAACCAAAAAGAAGCCAAAAGGTAGAATAAAAAAGACGAAAAAGAAGCACGAGGAACAAGAACAAGCGTACGGGGGAGAGCGTAAAAAAGAGGGGCGACGGGGAGAAAAAAACGAACAGACGAACCGCAGAAATGAAACAACGGACGACCCTCTTTTTTGGCAGCCGCTTTTACTCGATTTCGATTTTAGCAATTTTAAAGGCAAAAAGACCGACATCTTTGTCCAATGATTTCGTGCTTTTGTTTTTGCGCCAGACGCTGCTTGCTCGTTGGTATCGTTTTTTAATTTCTGTAACTTTCTGTCTCGTATTCAGCAAATTTTTAAGTTTAGACCATTTAAAACGCATACATATTTTGAAGTTCCATCATTGCTTATTTACAAGGATTAAAATTTAAAACAAACTAACAAATAAATAGTGATTCGTTTGTTATTGGGTAGGATTACAATTAATAATTACAAATAAATAAGTTGTAAATTTCGAATAACTGTTTAGAATGCAAACATTACCACTTTGTACATATTAATTTTATACAATTGTATATGAAAGGGTACTTTATTTTAATATTCATTGTATTTTAATTACATCGCACAGTAGCCCAGTTTCCAAAAAAAGCGGACAAAAATCAGAAAACCAAAGTTCTTAATTTCATATCTAGTACACTGTAATCTGATAAAGAGGGCACCACTGCATAACATTCTGCAAAGATAGCCATTTGGCCCTTCAAGTATAAGCGTGAGAGCAGGTCAAAGCAACTCAGCAGTGCGACGCTCTCGCCACGTGTTTGCAGCGCAAATTGAAGTGGTGATAAAAATCGTATTCATTTTTGTTCCAAGTGAACTTTTTCAATCCGTTTATAATGGAGAATATTGCTGAAGGTACGTATACTGTATTTCATATGTTGTTTAATACAAAATGTTTTTAGTTAGATTTTGATACATTTATCTAAACCTGAACATGGCTGTGCAACTGTCAGCTGTAAGTTAACTTCTATCAGTGTAGCCAACCTTTTGAATGAAACATGTGTTATAACGCTTATGGCGTAATAGAAATTGGCGCGAAATTATGAAACTGGATACTGGATAATTTTAATGCTAATAAAATTATTTAAATTAATAATGTCCAAGCAA
This sequence comes from Habroteleia sp. ZL-2020, assembly GCA_022817445.1. Classification (NCBI taxonomy): domain Eukaryota; kingdom Metazoa; phylum Arthropoda; class Insecta; order Hymenoptera; family Scelionidae; genus Habroteleia; species Habroteleia sp. ZL-2020. Next base: position 5,275 of record JABFPK010001534.1, read on the forward strand.
CTGATATTTTACAAAAATAAAATTAAAATATAAAATTCATTTTTAATATAATATATATATATTAAGGTGGGAGTTTAAGCGTTAATTGCTAGATTAGGGTTATTGCAAATATATTTCTTATGAAAACTTAAAAATTTGGGCTGAAATAATCTGTCTATTCTATCACTCTGGGAAAATATGTTTTTTTGAGAAAGATACATTTTTTGTTGTACATTGTTGCTGTAAGTACGGAACTAATTTTCGAGATGTAGAAAAACGAGTTCCGTAAATTAAGAAGGATTACATCATTAAAACTATTTTTTTTTAATTAATATGGTATTCTCCCATTAATTAAGAATCGTCTGAATATTTACTTAATAACTAACTCAATAACAAAAAAATAATTTTTAAAAACACCCTAACTCCGCTGCAGCAGACTTGCGGTTACCTCCTTAATTAAGAAATGCAATTTTTAATTTATCTTAATAAGTTCCTGTTTATTGAAAAAGTCACATTTCAATTTCAACTAAATTATTATAATGCACACTTTTAAAAAGCAATTATTAGAATTATTATTTATATATATAATATTATGTAATATTAATGTATTACTGTTAATGTAAGTTGATAATGTAAAATTATCAACTTTGCTTAAAATTAATAATGTATGTCTTTTTTTATTGAAACTCAAGGCGGGGGAAAACCTCCTCTCCACTACGAGATTTCAAACTAATCAAAATATCGTTAATGTTTTTATTGCTTTTGAATTTATATTTGTCAACTATTATACTATAAGTGTTAGAATTCATATTTCGTTCAACAATGTTGGCTAAACTGATAAGAGCTCACTTAAAGCTTTTTTTTGCACATTCAATTTTGGGCACTGATACGCATATAGAACAAACAAACCTTATTTTTATTGGTGTAAACATTGACGTAAATATTGACTGTTTTCGATTTTTTTTATGCATTAATATTTTTGAAACTGAAAAATACAGTTGTGAGTTCTATCGAGTTTGATAGTCAACATTATTTTATTATGACGTTTAGTCTATAGTCTTTTCATTTTTTTGAGATTTCGTACCAGAAGGCACCTCTGCTTTTGTAACATTTAATATCAGTTTTAATATCGCTACTTGCGACGCTCGGCTAGCCAACAGTTATAGTCTGGGATAGTTATGCTGGTTTCATTGTGTATTTAAATTGATTTAAATTGGTTTCATGTAATTTTAAATTGAAAATAACTATGTTTGTGCCTCAATGTCAGATTCAAATGACTAAATTTATAAATTTTTAAAAGTCAATGTTGATTATTATTTCAGCAAAAACTGTAGAGTGCACTAGGCGGGATGTCTTCGATGGTCTACATAAACAATTACATGTGAAATTTGCCTATAGAATTGAAATTTTGGAAGAAATGTTTTCTACCAAGTTCAATAAACCATATGAATTTCACGATGACTGCCAAGATACTTTGAGAGCAACTCTCCACGGTATAAAAAATAAATGGAACAAAAGCCACAAAAAAAGAGCAGTGTTTCTTGATCGATATAAATCATGGCTTAATGAAACAATACAATTTAAGGTAAAATTAATACATTTAATAATAAAATGATGTATACATAATAATAAATAGGCGCTATTTTAATTTTGTTTTCAATTTAAATAATAGAAATACAAATAAAATAATAATTAATGTAATTTTAAAAATACAAAAACTTAAATGAAGAAATACCGAGGAAGGTATATGCAAAAATCTTCTAGGGAAAATACATGACATATATTTTGAATTGGTTGCTTGTGTCGTCAGATCTGCTAATTTCTAGTTTGCAATTAAAGCAACTAAAATTTAAAGCATTGTCATCCAAGGTAAAACAGTATTGCTTACTTTTTTTCACACTCGGTAGTAGAATCTTCTTCATTGGACGACTTTGATATTAGCTCGATTACAATATATGGTTGCATTTATTTTAGAGATTGTAAATATAGTTAATTAGATTTAATATAAAATAAATTGCGTATTATTTTTCCAAATAAATTGTAAAAAAATCGAATAAAAGATATTTTCAAAATTAACGATTTTCAAAATCTTTATGAACCTATTTTTTTCGAATAAAACGAATGTTTTAATTGAAAAGTCATCCTTCATTTATAATTTAACGGTGAATATAAAATATATTCGACTTTAACAACCTTCCAAACTTTTATGAACCAATTTTTTTAAATGAATGTATGAATTTTTCCATGAAATAGTCCGCCATTTTTTAACTGCTATTATGAATTTGGAAAAAATAATATCAAATTAGTAATCTGCAGCCCTCAAAACCCTGAAATACCAATTTTTGTTCCAATTCGAATCGTTTTTTTTAATTGTTGTCCGACTTTTTCCCGCGGAATGGGCCACTGTGCATCGATGTAATTTCAGTTTATATTCACTTTTTGATATACATATATGAGCATTTGTATTACTTTTTTACATTTTTTTCGGTTTAAATTTTTCCAGGTCTGATTTTTTTCTAGCAGAATGGAATTGCTAGTATAAATTAACCGAAAAAAAATCGTTGAAAATTAATGCAAATGATCATATATATATATTTATATTCTTTGTGCTATCAAAGTGCATTATATCATTATTTATTGTTTTATTAATATTTTGCAAAAGTTATTGTTGAATTTAAATCTAAAGGTAAAAATAGAAGCACTGACAAAAATATATGAAAAAACAAATTCCATATTATTCTTCATTGTTAAATTTAAAAAAGTAACACACATTTCTTGTTTAAAAAACATTAAATATACATTAAGCGATGTGCGAAAGTGGGAAAATTTTCTATTTATTTGTATAAAAAAGGTAAAATACGAGAATGGCTAAAATAAGCTTAATTACAATAGGTAGTTTTATTAGTTACTATTTTTTTTGATCGTTACCTTAACTCAATTTTTAAAAACATAAGTATAAAAAGATATTGTTAATAATTGTATTTCATTGCATTTTATAAATTAATAGTATTTGTTTATTTTTCTTTCATTTTAATTAAATGTTATAAGGAAAACATTATTACCAATGTAATAATGAAAGTAACATTTTTTTCACCATTAACATTTTTTATTTCATCAGGAATTAAACTTAAATCAAACTACAGGTTATACTTATACATTACGTTTTTACGCTAACAATTAGCAATGGTGACGTTACCGTTTCATCAATTCTAAACAAAATTATAATTAATTAATTTCGTTTTCTTTATTGACAAATTATGTCAAATCAAATTATATTTTTAAGTTTTTTAAGTTTGCCGCTCAACTAAAAGAACTTTGATAAAAAAATGTTAATCCGACTATGACAGAACATAATTTCGATTTTTGTGGTACCACGTTTTTTGCCACACTATTTTTCTCACCGTATCTGTGCTCTTTCCGGAAACAAGTTTTCAAAAAATTATTCTTCGTGAAATTTTGAACGAAAAAACACCCTGGATTAACGCGCGTTTTCTGGTTTTTGCTTTACGTAGTTTTATATTTAATTATTAAAAAGGGGCATGGTAGTCAAGACGCAATCAGAAAAGTTTTTTTAAATTTACGCGCAATCGTTTTTGGCGCAATGAATTTCCGAGAATTATGTTTTCCATCGTTCGAAAAAACCGCTTCCCGAGTTTAATCAAACAGTTATTTCGGTTTTTTTCTCGTTTTTATTTCTCGATAAAGTGTAATTCGGTTCTAAAGTACGATACTTTTATCGGCGAATAACGAAAAATATTTTTTATATGGAAAAATTGGAAATTTGCAAGGTAAAATTGGAAACGTACAATTTTTAACGAAAAATTTATTCGTATTTTCTAAATCAAATTTATGGAAAAATACAATAAATTATTATAGTTTATTTTTTCAGTTTTACAAACTGAAAAAAATGAAACTTAATTTTAAAATTTTTAAACGTAAATTTAGAATTGCAAATTTTTTTTTTATTTTTTTGCGGAACATTTTTTTTAAATTTGTATGCAAAAATGTAATGAAAATCATGTTACTTTATTTTATTTCCTCCTTGAAATTCATCTATATATTTATTAGTAATTGAAATGGATTATGAAAATTATCATATTTTTAATATCCTTCCTCTTTCAACTCATTTCAATTATTTCATTAATAAATTTTTGTATATTTTTTTAAAAACATTTTTATTATGATAACATCTCGTTGGAAATTTCATCATTTTCTTACACATTTTAGTTTATTTTTTTTATTTTCGAACAAAGTGTTTTTTGTGTTAATATTAACAGACTTATCTCATAGATAAAATTATTTCAAATCGTTGATGCTTTGTTATCATAATTAATTTTAAACGAAAGCCTGGTGGCAAACAAATGAGTTACACGTGTATTCTACAAAAGGTATTTAAATTGTCATTTTAATTTTGTTTTATATTATAATAACAAAGATTAGTATAACAATTTTTTAATTGATTTTTAGATAAAATGTTTTAAATTATAAGATTTATAGTTACAGTTATAAAAATTTCATTTTCATTATATATTTGTTTGTTAAATTTCGTTTAAATATTCTGCTCGTTTATATTTATTTTTGTACAGTTGAAGATGTTTTCACATAATTATATACAGTTGGCATTGAAACAATTATATAAAAAGAGTTTGATGTATGAAGTTGACAGAATTACCATTATCAAATAATCTAGATTTTATTAACGAAATCATTAATAAGGAGCATTATTTATCGGTGAAAGATATTTCAGATTCGTTTCGCTGATCGTAATAAAACATTTTTTTCGAATTATTTAATGAATCTAATGTTAACGATGATTTTTTTATAGATTTATTGGAATTCTTCGTTGTAAAATTGTACCATATAAAAATACTCGGTAAAGTAACACGTGTTGAATTTTTTCATTAGACACGATGATATATTTTTGAGAAGGCGAATTTTATTTCTCATTAACTTCAATTTTAATCTATAATGATACAACTTTTAATTATGTCTTTTATAATAATAATGATGTCTTATTTCGATATAGTGAAAAGAATTTGAAGAACTCAAAAATGCTGAGCTCCAAACATTAGCCTTCGTGTAACATACGGGATATAATTAAAATCAGGTGTCTCGCACGTTCCTACAAAAGTATTACATTAAGTTATTTTTTATCAATTTTATTTTTCTTTATAACCGACTCATCGTGATAGATATTGGTTCAGTGTTGTTATCCTAGTGGTTTATTAAACGTTACAGTTAAAATTAACAGGTAAACTGAGTTTTTTCTCATGAGCGATACGAATTTTTATATGTATGAAAACTAAACATTCCCAAGATGCCTTGTTTAGATTTGCAAGTCTTAAAAAAATCGTGTTAAATATATTCAAATTACTATAATTACACATAAATTACTCTTACCTAACCTATGAACGTTTTACTAGTAGCATTCTTACACAAAATATTTCGACGATTACATATTCTTACATTAATATTTCGTTATATCTTTGTGGGCGTCGATTAAGCTAGGTATAATTAAATAATAATATCAAAACAATATGGTTGCGGTAGAGTTATATATATATATCTTCGATAATGCATGTAGTTTTTCAAATATTAAGTTTGAAGTTATTATGTTCTCAAATACAATAACACAGCTTTACAAAGCACTATCTTATCATTATGAACAAACATTATAATCGATATAAAAAAGATTAAATTTAATCTTTTTCAATTTTTAACTATCAAATTTTTTTGCTTAATTCTTACATTGGCATCCTTTTAAAAAATTCTACGCAACAAACAAAACATGTAATCTGATGGACAAAAATTATTATGATACTAATTCTTAAAAGCCCAAAATAAGTTTTATACTTTTATGCTACAGTTGCAATGAAAGATTGACACGAATTCGAAGTTCGATGTTTGTATTTTACTTAACAGACAACGCGTACACAAAAAAGACAAAAATTGGTCGTAATAATCATGCAAGAACTAACGGGCGATTAGCATAATTATGTTATGTCTTTAATGAGTCACTAAAAACGTCATAATTGTGGCAAATAAGTGATATCGGCGCGGGGATCTCGGGCCATGTATTTCGGTCTCGATAATCTTATCTGTCGGAATCAATGCGTATCATTTATGTGACATTCCACGGCACGCTCCAGCGTACGCTTCCGCTCTCGATTGGCGAAGACAGCCGAGCGCCGTTCCACCGGAAGTTCTCTTCCAGCCGAGCGAGCGTCGAACTCGCATGCAAGCGCTCGCGCACACTTATTTGCAATCGCGTACGTGTGAGTGCGCGTGCACGATCGAAGAAACAGCCGAAGGGGAACCTAACCTCACCCAATG
>JABFPK010001535.1:0-11585 GCA_022817445.1 Habroteleia sp. ZL-2020
AGTGTGGTGCTTCCATTTAATTTTTTAATCTTTTTTTAGTGGTATTCATTATTATTATTCTCGACCAGAATCTCTCTTTAAAAATGTTATTTATAAGTATATAATATAAGTATAACTCAATAACTACATAATTAATAAGTACATTTTTTAAATTGGCATCCTACATTGTATTTCGTCGAACCAGAAAAACATTGCAAGTATTGTTATAGCGCATAAACTAGCAGTGTATCACAAATCCGTTTTCGGACTATTTCAAACTTAGCAAATTAACGTAAAGTGGTGGCTTCTAACTTTCCTAACCCTGATATAAGGATAATATGTTAAATAAATTTCAACTAAAAATGTAATATTAAGGAAAACTGGTTGACATTTCGCATGAAATGTTGTTTTGGTTTTGTTTAAATTCAAATATTCATTATTCTTTTTTTTCGACAAACGACAATTTATTTCTTGTCATTTTGTTTCTTTTTATATTTTTACTAAAATGGGAGAATAATTTCAACATAAAATCATTAATATATCTGATTTTTCATTAATGAATTGTCGTGTTTACTGATTTTAGTAGTGATAAATATAAAGATGAAATTCCACTTTCTGCCTCATCATCACCCATAATGAGCTTTGTTGAATGAATAATTCTCGTTCATCGATACATCACCCCTTGTAAATCATTATTTCGCCATACTGCGTAGTTATGCTCGACGATTCTTACTCGAGAAATGTGCTCACTGGTCCGTGCATAGAATGAAGCTCAAGGGGCTGAAGACGACGAAACAGAGAATCGGGGATGGCGTTTCCATTTTGTTAGAAAACTGCAAATTGTATTTCCGTCTCAAGGTTATTCGACCAGACAAATGCAAAGCCACCAATTCAATATGAATTCTACTCTTTATTATGAGATACGCGATTTACATTACATGTTCCTCGAATTATCAATCTTTTTCACACTTCGAGTGACTGTATCGATTTGATGTTATTCCTTATATTGAAATACATTTCATAAATGTTCGATGGGGAATCAACGCATGAAGTTATTCAATCAGTATCAACATTTAAATTAGTTATGCAATGAAATTATGTTTTAGTCTATTTAATTTATTTAAAAATAACAAATTTTTAATGTTTTGGAAATTTTCATAATGAATCATGAATCAAGACCATAAATGACATAATGTTACCATATATAATATTAATTAAATTCCATACTTTAAAAATTAGACATATTATAAAAAAACTGATGAAAAATTATAATTAAAATTGTCTTGAATAATTCCTGAGTCACCATCGTTCCACGATCATTTTTATTCTTGTTAAATGAAAGCTTTATTATTTATTTAGCATTTAAAATATGTTTAACTTTTTTTCTTATTTAGGCTTTCGATTAAAAAATAATTTCATTTATTTTTTTTATAAAAAATATTCTTTTTTAGTAATAATTAAAAAAGTTATAAACAATTTGAAGATTTGAAATTTTCATTTAGTAATAGTTATACATTTGAAAGTTATTACTGGTTTTTAAGTAAAAGTAGTTTGTTTTTAACATAAAATTGAAAATTAAAGAAAATGCTGAAAAGTTTTCATCTAAAATTTAACATTGTCTCCTGCCCCAGGCTCCATCAGTCAATATCAATTAAACTATAAACGTTTTTGAGATTGTTGGATATTTTTACTGTTTATGCTTGATTGATAACTGAATCATATGCATAACTTTAGAGTAAATAATATAATTTTCGCCATAGAAATATATAAAATATTTAATAAATTTTAAAATATTTATTCTGTAATGACAAAATATTAATTACAACAAACAATAATCACAGATCAACACTAATGCATAAAAAATTGTATATTTATATATACATAATAGCCACGAATTTATTCGCCATGGAATATATATCTTCAGAAATGAAATAGTACATTTCGTTGCAGACTAAGCACGAATTAACGATTACACCTACATGAAATGATTCCTGTATTATACCAGTATTCGAATGGGAACGCAGGAGCAAACTATTCATCAAAAGATCAAAATCACATTGGCTGATGGGATAATTTGAAACGCAATTCCGACGTTAGCCAACACTAGACAAGGATGATCTATATGACGAGGCGTATATCCGTTCGTATACTCATATATAAACCGCTCAAATTCTATCTCTCTCGTCCGTACTTCCTGTTCGGCTAGATATAGCTTGTATACATGAACTGGTAAATGGCAATTATCAAGCTACCTATTTCGTAGTAATGAAAGCTTAATCTCAAGTTGCCACAAGGTTAAGAGTCTTAGCCATCAGCAATAAGCAATATAACAGCTAGTAACAACAATAGCTAACATACTGTCGTTGGTTTCTCAATTGGCACACACACGAGGGGAATTAATTAAAAAAGAGAAAACCAGAGGAAAAGACAGAGATGAAGCATATATACATATATACAAGTGTACGGGTTAGATGCCTCAAGAGGAATCAAGGAACCCTTGTTGAGCAGATATTCACGACCCCATCCAGACCATAACATTCTCGATACAGCACCATAGGGAGAGTCAGCGTACTGCCAAATTATAGTTTTATTGTAACATTCACGACACATTTTACTCCCCACATTTACTTTCTACACACCGTTCCATTGAATTGTTCAATTTATTGATTATCATTACAACTAAAATTTCAACATATTTTTTTGCAAACCTTAGTTGAAGATTTATTTATTAGTATATCAAAATTGCAATGCGTTTATTTATCATAATTATAAAATGACTTAAAAAATACTATTGAATGAGAATTCAATCTATACGCAAATCAATTAAATTTAATGGAATAATGCAATGTTTTATTCAATTAAATATGTTGAGAGAAATTAGAAATTTAAAATGAAACTAAAGTTACTTTATATGTGATTAAAGATATAAGATAAATATGAAATTGAATAACATAAACAAACAAATAATAGATTATAAAGACTAGAATTGAGAATGAATGAAACGCTGTCTATAAATGTTCTCTCTTTAAATTTGTTTATTTCAAAAATATGTATTATATAAGAATTATTTGGTTTTCTACAATAAACTCATATTGTAATACTTAAGTTAAACAAATAAATTCATATTGCATTGCAAATATTTGTTTTCGATCAATCACATTCTTTAAATATTAGATATGAAAATTTAAAGACAATAGTTTAAATAGGAACAATAAACAATAACTAGACAAAGTGAAATGAATTTGATTTAAAAACTATAAAATTCTTAAAGTAAAATTTGTTTAATAATTTTATAATTTAATTATATAAATCTGTTCTATTTAATAAGGACATATTGTCTTAGATACAGTTAAATGAAATTAAGAATAAATCATTTTGCTCACTGAACGTGCAGTACTGTTAAGACCAAATGACTATATGCTAACCACAAATGTCGTATACATGCACTGTATAATACAGCTGTCTCGCATCGATTTAACAAAATGTTTTTTAGACAAAACAGATAATATATTTAACGTAATATATCATAAGAACATAACAAAATAAATATTGATAATAAATTGTTTTTTATTAAATCGTGCAAGTTTTTTAATAATAAAAAACAAATTTAATAACAATTCGTAACAATGAATTGTTAAAATTATAAGCCATGGATTTGTTTGTGTAATCTATATTATATAAATTCATAAAATATTATGTTATTTAAAATTTTAATTAGATGAGAGAATAATTAATTAAATAATTAAATAATTATTCTTCTCAATATGCCCAAAACGTTCCTTTTTATTAAATTATGATAGATTGAGGGACCCATAGGAACAATAATAACAATTTTTGGGACTTATTATAAATGTCACAAATTATAATAAGTCCCAAAAATTGTTATTATTGTTCCTATGGGTCCCTCAATCTATCATAAGTTATTTAAAATATCTGCATTTATAATGTAAAATTGAATCTTTCCGTTTTCATATTTTTTATTTTATAAATGAACATAAAATTAAATTTCGAAGGCAGTACACGTATAATATGACGTACTTTTATTAAATACACGTGTATTTTCATTTGCTGTTAGTACGATATTAATTCAAAAAATTGTATATCTTGATTGACTCATAATGGACTACTTAATTATCCAAATTGTAAACTTTGGATAAATCAATTTTTTCAAAAAAATAAAGTTATGCTAACTTTAAAAAAAGTTAATATAACCACTATGATTAGCATATAAGAGATGAATAAATTGAGAAACTAACAAAAGAAGAATTAAGGGCTCATTATGGGCTCCACAAAACACCAAATACAAACAAAATTTGCTATTTGAGTTTTATATTTACGAATATATAATTTTTTTAGAAATAAAGTGTGCCAACAAATATTTCCCTTTTTTTCGCTAATTGTTATTTTTATAAGAATAATTCTAAAATTTTACATTTAAAAATCCTGCAGAAAAGACATTATTATAAAGCCCACTTACCCAAATTTGGGGAGAAAAATCATTTAAAATTTCTCTCAGTGTACTTACAATCACTTAATCTGTATTCCAAAGAAGAACTTAATAAATTTCAATTATACTTCAATAGTAATAATTTCATTATCTTCTTTTATGTATCTTGTAGAAAAAAATAATTAATAAATACTTTCTCCTTTAATATTTGTAAAAAGTAATATTGTAGTTTGCATATCACATGCATTCGAACCAATAAACAGTAAAAAGTTCAAGTCATTCCGTTAAGTGCATTTCTTTCTGAATGTGCTCTGTTTTCTCTTCTTAACATCGTTTTTTCGTCCATAAGAATCTCATGGTCACATTCTTCAGTTTGTGCTATGCATTATTTTTTACTGCCTAAAGAAGCCGTGCACAAAATGGCGTACTAAATTTGTTCTCACCCCCGAGAACGATAAGACTGGCAACGTCGCCGTTCGATGAAGCTTGTTTAAGGAACAGTCCTTTTTATTTTTCTTTTTAGTTTTCTCTGCGTCTTTAACAAGCAAGAAAAAGAAAAAAAATTGCCATTGCAGAAACTCCGATACTTTTAATATTTGATTTTTAATAACATAACTTTGATTTTACGCAATAAGAAATAGTTTCTTTATATAAAATTAATTTTATTATAAAAAGAGGTAAATAATATCTGTATTATATATAAATGTACAACAAAATGAATAAAATGTGAATGATATATATAAACATAAACTTCCTTATATTACATTTATGAAACAAAATGGGGATTTAATATAGAGAATCGCTAGAATTATATAAAATGAAGTAAATGGAGCGCTAATATAATATAATTGTAATACTTCAGTTTGGTTAAAATTAGATCAATAAATCTGAATGTGATTGTAATAAAATTGTTTTCTCTACATATAAAATAAAAAAATTAAAATACATGTAAAGAAGTGAAGTGAAACTGTTATTTTAAGATGGGCAATCGTTGCATGAAATATTCTGTTTTAAGATTATTATTTCTTTAAATTTAAATTACATATATACTGATGAGTTCAAAGAATAGCCATACGAACGAACGATAGTCATACGAACGTAATTTCAATAAATTTTTCCTTCCTATCCTAATTATTATTCTTATTTTTTTAATCCTTAATTTTGGTGGTTTTTATTAATTAACTATTAATTATTAACGTATAAAGAAGTATTTGTCTATTTATTTAAAATACTATTTATTACAAATATATACATCTATTTTTATAATTTCTATCAAAAATTAATAATAGATAACGTTATTTTTTATTGTCATAAATGGAATTGTATAATACAGATGATGGATACTCCAAAGATTCTTTTTATTACCTATTTTAGGTGACTATTGGATTATCTTTTGTTATTCTTATTTATTTTAAAAATGTCTGATAAACATTTTCAGATATATATATTACATTTTTTCATTATTTATTAGTTATGTAACATAATGTTTTTAATATTATTGTTTAGATGGAGGTATGATAACTATTTTGGATATCATTTTTTATTTTTTCATTTATGTCGTTTCGTTAAAGTTCTCTAAATAGTGAAACAACGGGTTTATTCATGCTTAGCCTAATCGATGGCCCAAAATTCCAAAATCAACGCAAGCGTTTTAATAAAATCTTAGTAGAGCGGTTTTTCTACCGATGGCGCAACGGTTCCATTAAACTTCTTTCCCTGTAAACTCTAAATAACTCTCAAATGTTGTTGATATAAAAGCTTTTCTTAGAACCAAAGCTTTTGCAATTATTCTTGATTTAAAATCTTGCTATGAGACGATTTAAGTAATTCACAATGGTCGTTTTTTAAGCGTGATAAATACTAGGGTTAAAACGAATAGATTTGTACGTCCTGTCGTTTACTTGCTTATATGCACGCTATGTATTGTGAAAAACCGATTTCTCTTCACCTTATGCCGATTCAACAATTCGTGAAAATGTATTCCAGCACATGTTGCGCAATTTTACATACGTATGTGCATATAAATGTCTAAGTTGGTAAGGTTTGCATAACTATGGAAAAGTTAAAATATATTTCTGATTTTCCTTACTTCTCTTCAAAAGATTTTTCACTATATATGCAATCTTTGACTGTGACTATAAGAATCACATTACATTAATTATTATATTTTATATTTTCTTAACAGTAATTGTTAACAATAACGGAAACATTGTACACATTACCCAAATTTTGCAGTTTTTACAATTATTATTCAAAATACAATTAAATTATACATTATATAAAAGATGTACAATATATTCTACGAAATATTAAAAAAATTAAGAAAATAATATGATAAAGTCATTTTATCTAGAACGTAAAATTGATTATACTTTCATAATGAAACTCGATAAGCCTGCATATCGTTGCATGTATTAAGGAAAATAGTCATCAGAATTAAATTAAATTGAAAGAATAATCATTTAGACATACGTGTTTAAAATAACGTCAGGTTCTTAGCTGTGCAAATTGAATGGGATTTCGCTAATCAGAGACACAGTTCATCGAGCAGCCGTCTTGCATTCCTAAAAAGTCTGTATCTTCTTTCACGGTTCACTACTTTGTCTTGTTTCCGTCAGGATTTGTTCAGGAGATGAGATAACGTCAGACTTAAACTTAACATACTAAACCAAATCTGCATCAACTCATTTTGCTAACAGCAAGAGAGTTACACATTTAATTCACTCACGGTTTATATATAATTATGCTTTTACGGAACATTTGTAATTATTAAACAAGGTTTTTCTAACAAATGTAATAGCGTTTCATCGTACTCTGATTTCGTGACTCGCAATTTTATATTCCTCCACCGTTTATCATGCTTCCGCTAGAAATACGGAGTTACGTTTATAAAGAATATTCAGATCAGAGCAGCTGTACCTTTCTTCTGGTTGCTTTGCGCCGAAAAACTTTTATTGTTATCGAGCGTCTTTTCGCTGCTGAAACTGAGTTGTAATGCACCCACAATACGACTGGTACACTTCCAGAATATAATGGTTCGCCCCTTCAAATGCGTGAGGCTGACTGAATAAGATCGAGTATATATTCAATATTTCATTCGTGATCCTCGTAATCTTAAAATCGTTAATGGAAATATATTCCCAGTTTCGCAAAAATATATCACGAGCTTTTCCTTTTTATACGATGATTTGACAATGCATAAAAAGAATATCAATGCACAAGTTTTCATTTGCTGTAAAAATGATTGTATTAGTGCAATTTTATCAAATTGTTAATAATCCTTCTCATGCAAATTTAACTTCAGTTTTATTTTAAGCAAATGTTTTCATTTCCAATTAAATCATTGTGTCTAAAGTTATAACTTCGATTCCATTTATAATAATATTAACTTATGATACAAACGAAAATTTTATTCTTTCATATGAGTGTATAAAAATTCATTCTATTTTACATTAAATAATACTTTCATACGTCATCCACCTTTATACTTTTACTCTAATTCATATACATATGATAAATAATTTTTAAGATTAAAAGAGCAATCTTAATTTCCACTGATTCCTGTTTTATATTAGTAATAATAATAATAATATATATATGGTGTAGAGAGAATGAATAATAAATATCACAATTTTCTTAGACAAATAAAAGGTTGCAAATCTCTGTCATTTCAAATATTCTATATTTCTGATATGTTTCGAATTAAAATTGGAATTTCGAGAATTGACGACCAATTAATTAATTGTAGCGATTCCTAAGTAGAAATTGATAAGGCTGTAGCCACGGGTGTAACAAATGGCGTTAATATTGCCGCAAGAGGATAGAACTTCTGATTGGGACTATATCAACCCCATGCGTTACACCCATAACCCATCCAGGATTGCAATGCCTTTCGCCCAAGACAGATAGTGTAAAATCATCTTTTGTTGTAATAAGCATTATTACAGTACACATATAAAGTGCTTGTTAACTTAGTTTAAACTCTTAATATTGGATAAGCATAAAGATTTGAACACAAATATAAATAACAAAATTTAATAAGATTAAGAATATTGTGAAAAAAATAGGTTCCAATAATAGAAGATTTAGATTGACGTCGACCAGTTTTCTCGTATCAATAATTTGAAGCTATCTCTCACAATGATTTTCATTTCATGATATTTTGCTACCAGTCGTCTTATACAAAGAATGAAATTGCTCGAGAAATAACTTAGTCTTGCTGTAATGTTTCATTAATACATTCTTTGTGCTTCATCTATTGGAATTTTCAAAATTCAAAGTAGATAAGTCCTAGTATGGCATCCTTTGAATATAGTTGACAACGTTGTCTTCCGTTTTCCTTGAAACTAATATTATTTAATACAAATAATAACAAGGGGTGAATTTACTATCATCTAACAAACCATGACAGCAAACTTTCAGTTATAATTCAAATGCTAATAATTAATTAATTAACTTGTTATTATTATGTTTTGTTAAATTATATGCGAAGAAAAATAATATTTAAAATTTTATTATACTTTCTAGATTTTTAATCAAATGAAAACAAATTAAAAATTTTATTAAACGGTATGATTAACATTGTTATTATTGTTATAAATTATGCTATAAATTATTGTTACTTTTATATTTTTAGATTATATCTTTATATCTTTTTTGTATTGTTGAAAATCTAGAAAAAATAGTAAAATTTTAAATATTATTTTCTTTGGTATACTACGATCCTATACACTGTGAGAAATTTTAAATGACTTTTTCCCCTAAATTTAGGTAAATGGGTTTAATAATTCCATTTCTACAGGATTTTTAACTGTAAAATTTTAAATGACTTTTTCCCCTAAATTTGGGTAAATGGGTTTAATAATTCCATTTCTATAGGATGTTTAACTGTAAAATTTTAAAATTATTCTTATAGAAATAAAAATTAGCAAAAAAAAGGGAAAAATTTTTCACACACTTATTCACATAAGCTTCGCACGAGAGTCTAAAGCGTATGTCGAGTTCGAATCCCGTAGCGGTCCGAGATTGGAACGAAATATATGTATAGTAATTTTTATTATTTAGTTTCTTGCATGCAAAATTTCCCCCAATATAAAGTAGAAATTAAACAAAAAGTTTATTGATTCATTTGGTGCAATTTGTTTTTAGGCAATAGTAAAAAATATTCTGTTTTATAGTATTATTTTTACCGTTTTCTATTAGAAAATGCGCATTTTTATATTAATATTTTTCCCTAAATTATGTTAATAAGTAAACTAAATTGCGCCTTATAAAACCAATTTTCCTCTTTCATTTGGAATTTCATAGTAGAAATCAAAGCATTTGGAAGTCTTTCATAGTAGAAATCAAAGCATTTTTTGGTATGTTTTTCTCGCAGTGTAGTATGCATTGATAAAAAGACTCAAATTATTCGTCCATTTATTTGCAATATATACGAATTTTTAAAATAAAATAAAAAGTAAACGAGAAAAATAAGTTATTAAAAGTGTATGAAACCAATAATCATAATAATTTCTGTGACAAAATTCGTTATCGAACGTTCAATCTAAGTAAGTTAACAAATTTCTCAAATTAATTTTTTTTAAATATTCGATGTATAAAATGTCTTGTCATGTTTCACAGTAAACAACGACATACCGATTAAAAGAAGAAATCCTCACTTTCCCAGTAGGAACGTTAAATAATTATTTGAAAGCTCCTAGGCTGTCGGGTAACTATCTCGGAAATTGCACCTCGTTCAAGTGCCCCTTAAAGAAGCAACTACCCCCCCCCCCCTCTTTCTTCCTTCTTCCTTTTCTTCTTACTCTTCACGATCGGCCATGGTGTCTTGAACCTGCAGCCAGCCACCATTACTAAGGCTGTCAGAAACTTTTCGAAGTTAATCACGAAGGTATACCACCAAGCGTGGATTACAAGAGCCTTCGCTTTCATTAAGAGAATCGAGAAAATCCACACCAAATGGAATTGATTTTAAAAATTGTCGCGTGTATTTTATATAGCCAAACTAATAATTTATTTGAATTGAAAAGAAAAACTCGGGACTTTGTTAGAAATTATAATGAACAATTTACGTATAGATTTCCTTATTGAAATTTCTAATTAATTATCTAACATACCATAGAAATAATTTATGATATAAAATTGTATACCTTAAAATTAAAAGATCAGTACATTTCAAATATTATTTTAGTTATAATGCCAAAAGTTGTGAATGGAAACGTTTAACTTCATGTACTATTTATAACTATAAAAGTTCTCAAACAGCGAATGTAATTAATTAATAAAATAATTACAACGATACAACTATAAGTACACCTTTTTTACTTTAGAATAATTATGGGTGTTAATATGATAATTATAGTTATTAATTATTAAAATAAAGTTAAAGGAAAATTTATTTGAAATATTTTAATATTATATTTTAATTATTAATAGAATAAGCTATGTTTATTTATAGTTTATGTCTGTTCACATAATGAACTATAAATAAAAAGCATAGTATTTTGTACGAAAAAGCAGAAAGGTTTTAATAGAACTTACTTGGTTTTATTAAAATATATATTATAATATAGTTGATTTAAATTAATAAGGAAGTTTAAAACGTTTATTCCAATTATGTAAAATTATTTAATCACTTAGTGTATTTTAAGGGCCAATAATTTCATGTTTCATAGCTTTGTAAATGTATCATTTTCTGCTATACAAATTTCAGTTACCATATCCTTAATTAACAAGTCAAAAATATTTTAGTAATTGGCATAAGTGACTTTGATAGCTTTACTGAGGTGAGGCTGAAAAGCAAACTTCAGATAAGGTGTTCAAACAGATCACAAATTAAAATAATTATGAAAAAAACTAAATAAATTATATGCAATATATTTCTTATTTTTAGAATTAAATAGAAATGATAGAAATTTTTTAAATGAAATACATTGGGCAAAAAAAAATGCACCACTTAAAAATGCGCCAAAAATATCGAATTTTTAAAATGTCATATCTTTGTTGGAAATGATCCAAATTAGATGAAACTTTGAATAAGAATTTCTAAATTTTCGAGATTTTGAATATCGTCGGGAATTTTGGTCAATTGATTTGTACCTAGATTGAGTTCTACCATATTAGTCCATGTACCAATGTCAAAGGGCAACGCAGTCAACTG
>JABFPK010001536.1:0-11585 GCA_022817445.1 Habroteleia sp. ZL-2020
CCGCGTGACCTTCGTCGCATCGCCGTTCCACCAGGTCCCCAAAACTCGAGACCAAGTTGAAACAGTTAGTAGTTACGTGTGACAATTATAGCAATCAATTCCAAAATTATTGTATATCAAATGCTAGATTTTGAATGAAAAGTACTGCACGAGAGAATAAGAAGAATTACGAGTATGTTTTATTTTCAATCTTTTGCAATAACTTGTTTAAATTTATAATGCATTCAAGCAATCATTTGAACCAATCTCTAACGTTTTTCGACAAATAATTTTAATTTTTTTAACAATTAAGAAATTGTTGCAAAATTTATTTTAGAAAATAATCATTTGTATCGCATCGCGCAATTGTATTTAATCAGAGAGACATTCTTGTTACAATTTAGCTATGTAAATACTCGTACAATCGTTTTCTACATTTAATTATTTAAATCTGATTATTTCTGAATGCACTTCCATCACCTCATTCAAATTTAATTATCCGAATTTGTCTATATAAACATCCTACTTTGCATAGTAGCATCCAAACTTAATTAGTCGCAATTCGTTAATTAATTTTGTTAATCCAAAATAATCTGTGTACAATTAGATAATAAATCATATTTTCTCTGACTTCTTTCCAATTTATAGTATTATACATTTGAATGAAACAATTGATTATTTATTGATGACCGCAATAAACGTTTTCTTTTTTCTTTATTATGTAAAGGTATATTAAATGAACTATATAGAGAATTAGAAGTGAATCTCTCAATGTCGTTTAGTTACTTTATAGTACGCGAGTTGCAATGAATCTGTACAATGTTTGATGTTAATTAGCGCGACTTTTCGAATGTTTTGTGTTCTAATTAGATCTCAAGTCAAGATTTAACTTTTTTATACGATTTTTGTCTGTTGTATTGTTAACTGGCACGGATTCATTTAAAAGGGTTTAAAAAATTATTGATTTAACTTTGTGTACATCTTTTCTTCTCGGTCAGTTGAACTTATATATATTTGGCCATAATCAATGATGATCGGAAAATTAAAAAGATAAGTAAAGTTTATTAAACAGAAATAGCAAATAGTCAAATGTAAAATAGTAAATAAAGTAAAATATGTAATAATAGTTATTTTGATTTTGTTAATTTTTTCTTTATAAAAACTGTAAAGACTCTACTTACTTTTTACAGTAAAATTTAAAATGTATAATATTCATAATAAAATTCAAAGTTAAATATTTCTTTATCATTAATATCATTTGAAATTTATTTTATCGACATTCAATTTTGTTGTAATTTATAATATTAGTATAACATTTTGATTAACCCGTGAGGCAGTGCGGCCTTGGAACATAATAGAGAAAAAAAAACATAATAGAAATAATATGCGTTTATAAACAAATTTAGTGTTAATACAGATTTTTTAAAGAATCGTACAATTTGTGCAAATCATTACCATACGAATTTTAGACATGTAATGCATTTTGTTTGAATCATTTTTATTTATTCAATATTTTGATTGAAATTTCATATGTATAATTCTGACAACAATATAATTAGTTGGCTTCATAAAACTTTCATTATTATTATTATTAAATTAAGCTGTTCTTAAAATCAACATTTATAGCTAATAAATTTTACATATTTAATTTAAGTATAATTGAAGAAAATATAATAATTATATTTTCACAATTAAATTAACACTAGAATTCAAATATGAATGATTGTAAGTGTTATTATTTTCACATATGAGAAATTAAATACAATTTTATTTTCCGATCAAACGATAATTTCTATATTTTTAAATTGTAATTTTTATTAATAAAAAAGAATAAAGTAGAATATGCACAATGACGTTGTTTTGGCATTTGCATGTACTCTTTTGAGATTGCTAAATGAAAAAGGGATAAATGAATTTGTCATATATTTCAATTTGATTACTATATGGTATATCTTTGAATAAAATAAAAAATAAAAGAAAATAAAAAAATTGTACATATAAATATAAATACAAAAATAAAAATAAAGATAAATATAAATATGATATATAACTATTATTATATGCATGCGTTTGATTTAAGAATAGGAGGAGACTAAGCATAATGACGTTGTTTTTGGTTTGAAAACAACATGCACAATCCAAAATGAATCAGAGAAAACGTCTATCATTACAATTATTATTACTATTATTATATATAGACAAAAGAAACGAAAATGTGTAGCCGTGAGTTCATCAACCCCTTAAAACTAATTCCAAGACATCATCCAAGAGCTATTCAACTCTACCTCTTTCTCTCAATAGTAGACCCAATGGAGTGTCAGAGATAGGATCGTAAGGGGGACCGGTACGATCGTCCGGACGGACACGTGAGTCGATTTAAAATTCGTGGTTTTAGGAAGGCTCGGATGAGATCGGCCATATCGAATGCAAGGAGCACGATATATGCTTCCGGTGCCGGACTAGGTGGAGTTGACCGGTTACCTCTTTGGTGCACGCGTGTAATCACGCACTCGCACGCATACGTGCCAACGATGTATCGGTGAACCGTCGCGTTGTTTATGGCCGCTTCTTCTCCTTCCCGACGGCGATTCTACTGAATACAAATCACTTCTCTCTACCTTACAACCAGATTACAATGATTGTCAACGAGCCAAGTGCGACTCCTATTTATCTTGTCGCTTGTTATTTGTCTTTTACGAAATTGTCTTATTGGAAAACAAGACAATGAAAAAACTTGAAGGTGAAATTTGCAAAACATACAGGTAGTTGAAGATTTTTAATAAAAAGAGAAATTACTCGAATTAAAGTCGATTTCGAGTAGATTATATCGTTCAAGTTTTGCCTAACTCGACTTAAAAAATGACGTCCCATATCTTTTAGGTAAATTCATTCGGGAACAAAATATAGAGTCTAGTCAAAACACAGTGAGTCGTAAGTCGTAACTTTTTTACCTTTTTCTTTTTTAACAATAGAACTTTTTTAACAATAGAAAAATGAATTTTTTCCCGAAAAAACAGATTTTGAAGTTAACTATACAATTTGTCCTCTTCTTAAGTTTTATTTTTATTAGAATAAATAATATATATATATATATATACACGAGTTGCCACATTATTAGTTGTATATAGTTACCAAATTTACGTCCCCATTGTTCGAATTTTATTCCGTTCGAACAATCCAATTTAAATGGACGAAATTTCATTGATTTATAATGGATCTTGTTATAAATTAGCCAATCAGTTTGAATTAATCAAATAGCCACGAGTAAAACTTGTCTATTCAGTATGCAGCTATCCATTGTGATCATTGAAATTATATTGTCAAAATTTGATGCAAAATATGCCGACTAGAAAGGTCAAATGCCGATCCGAAAGTGGATCGCGAATTGCTTTCTCAGATTGACGTCATGGAGTTTGTGAGTTTGTAAAGCTCGATCAACGGCGATGTCGCCCGTGGACATATAAAGAGTAACGTGGTTTCGTGCATTGTGCTACGTGGCGATTAACGAGCCGGTTGTTTGGCTATCCGTCACGACCCGAATAAATAACAGGAACTGTTCGCGTAACAGTTTACGTATTGGCGTGGCCCGATTGAATTACACCCGGAGTTCCTCGACATTTTCCGTCGCACACACACGGAACAGGGTGCGTACAGAGTCTCTAAACCATACACTTAACTGTAATCGCAACGTGTGTAAACATCAAAGTTATTTTAAATGTATTTTTATTAACCACAATTCATTGAAACCACATATGCAGATGAAACGTGCACATTGTTATTTTTATGATAAATACTTATTCAAACTATAAGATTCTCACAATGATAGCATTCTTGATTGTATTCTTTTTAAATATTGGATACAAAATATAATAATATTTACCATAGTTTGTACAACTATAATCATATATAATCGTATATAAAATTGAACTTAATTAAATCACTTTGTCGATGTAATATTTATATTTTGAATGCCAAAATTAGGAAATATAAATAATAATTGGTGAGATTTTGTTAAAAGGCATAGAAAATCGCTTGAATAAATAATTTTAATGATTGTTAGAATACCATTTTCTATCTTCTTTAACACGAGAGATGTCATTTTGAATACATTTTGTGAGATCTGAAACAATAATTTGTTTGACCCTTCGTAATTAAAAAGGCCCCACCCTGGAAAAATGTCAACTTTAGTCACATTTCAGAAATAATAATTTCAATTTTCTTCAAACTCACGCTCAAACATAGAAGTATCTGTATTAATCTGACGCAGAATTCAAATGTCTATAAGATGGGTCTCATTGGATCATTGGAGAGATTAGATAAATAGTATTAGTATTAATCCGTAGTTTTTCTGTGTTATGTATAGCATTTTTCGGATAATTTGACCAAATTTTTCAAAGTCAATTTAGATGCAAAAAATGTCTTATAGAGGTAGAGGGATGCTCAGAAACTTATTTATGCAAACAAAATGCGATAGAAAAATGCGGTATCAATCGCATTTGATTGTTGAAACCCGCGTGGAAATTTTTCGTCTGGTAAAGGTATAGAAGAGATCTGGTTCAAAGTCTGGCAGAAAGTTGGGGCCAGACTAAGAGAAGCCTGAAAATAATAATCTGGTTAAAATCTGGATTTTTCCCAAATGTTAGTCGGACGCTTTAACTACTAAGTCATCGAAGACACACACCTTAGAATGTAATCTATTAAATGACTTTCTGGACCTACTCGATCAGGCAAATAACTTTAAAGCAATTTAATGTTTTACTTGCTTAATAACACAAAATATTTGAAAAATGTTTAAGAAATAAATAAACAAAAATAGAATATATATAGAAAATACAAAATACTTAATAAATATGTTCTCAATAAAGTTGCAAATTAATTATTATTGTTATTATTATTAATTAAGTAAAGTTATTAACCATTAAATTGCACTAAATAATATGTCGCAGAAAGAATTTACTTACCTGATCGAGTAAGGTTCAGAAAGTCATTTAAAAGATTACACAATGGGCAGTATATATCTGCGGTGGTCTAGTGATTAAAGCGTCCGACTTGGCAATAACTCGAACGTTCCGAGTTCGAATCCCCTCGGCGGCGAAGCTTGGAATGTTTTTGTTAGTTTATGTCATACTATTGTTTGTACTTGGGATAGTCTGGATCGCGATCATGAGTCGAACTGTGTTTCCGGACTAAAAATTCAGATTTTAATCAGATTATTTCCAGATTTCTCTTTTAGTCTGGCCCAAACATTCATACCTTTTGCAAGACGAAAAATTTCACGCATGAATTAAAAAAAAATTGTTTTTCATTACTATTATTCGTATTATTAGTATTATTAGTCTTTGCTATTTCCATTTTAAGTGCTGCAAATTGGGTGTACATAAATGATTACTATAGTAATACGAGTATGAACTAGTCGTACATCCAGCTTTAGTGAATCGTTCCTCTTATCTGATACCAGAGAATCAAAATTATGTTGTCAAATAAAGATTTATAATGATTAATTTTTTGAAGCAAATTGTATTTGATTAATCGAATAATAAATATACCAAATTTCAAATTTTTGACAAGCCTCATTATTATACATTGGTGACTTTTTGACCATTGTCGTCAAACGGGAATCAGAAAATTGAGTGATATTGCCTTCAAAAATTTCACTGGCGTCAATGATTCAAATAATTTTGAAAATTTCAATTCGCAAACATATTTTCATTTGTAAACACCAAATTAAAGATACTTCTGCAAATCCGCACAGTTGCACATATTGTCTATAATGATATTTCGTAGAGAAAGTACTATATATATATATATATACAATTGTTGGCCTAGCCTAACGAAACATAGTTTCGTTCTCAAAAAAAAAAAAAAAAATGATATCTTCAAACTAATTGAGTAATTTTTCAATTTTCAATTACGTTCTCATCAAGTTAAGAAACAAACGTAACACTAGAAAGTTTGATATTACACTTTACGTTGCTGATCGAATTGCCTTTAATCCAATAACGCGTCTTCCACTTCCGGAAAATGATTCAACCTTTTTTGTTTTAAATTAGCATTATTATAATGTATCGACAAAAAAACCAAAATTAAGTAAAAATGATAAATTTTAACAAATTTTGTTAGGACCGTGTGGATATATACTCTGAAATCAAAAAAACTTTTTGTTATGCAAGATAATAGTGTTTTAATTGTGGAAAGTATATCGAAGTTGCCCTAACAAAGTAAGTAATGATTATTTATTTTTGTTCTCGATGTACATATTAAATTATTGGCAGAAAAGTAAAGTAATATAGATGAAACGAAAAATTGCGAACTCACCTCGTAAGGAACGCATATGAGCCACTGCCATTCTAAGGATCGTCAGCTTATCCGGCTTCCTAGCTAGCGCAGAACATGTTGGTACCATGTCGGACAACTCGGTGATGTAGGCGGTCATCTTATTTCGTCGTCGGCGCTCGATCTCGCAATGGTTCTCCCTACAGTTAGACGCAAGACAAAACCAAGGTAATTGCATAGTTCGACAGAGGACGCTGCAATTCTTATGATACTGTAACTAGCGACGCGATGAGGCCATTTTTTTGAATGGCTTCCTTGCAATTTTGCTTCGCGAAAAAGTGCATTTTCATCTTGGCCTTTCGCAATTTGCTCTCTAAGGTTAACCATCTTCTTCTTACAGTTTTTCAACAATAAGTTTGTGATCACTTTTACTTCACCACCGTATAATTTGATTATCGTTTTATGTTTGTTACAATTTAAAACGTAACAAATATTTAAATTTGATTCTGACGTCAGGCTGTGATTTTAATTTTCTATTGGCTGCTTACAAAAATCTGATAGTTAAATTTTAATAATGAGTTATTCTTTTTATTTAAACATAATGAAAAAAGGTACTATTTTTGATTGTGAAAGTGGGAAAAACAAAAAGAATGTTTGAAAAAAACGGAATATAATATGGTGCCGACTCGTTGCTTTATGATGGCACTTTTTATATATACCATATAATTGTTTACAAAGCGTATTATATTATAATATAAACTGTTAAAAATGATATAAAAAACTGACTTTCAGAATAGCGCATGATTCTTTTGTCACAAGAGAAATCCGACCATCGGAAGAAAAAAATAAAGGATATATTTTCATAACAGTGTATACAAATTGTATACAAATTGTATACAGTGTATACAAAACTAACAATTGTTAGTTTTCTCAATTATTTTTCATTTATCATGCAAATAGTAATTTTTCAAATATGATGTTTCTCGTTTACCAATAAAAGTTACAATCTTGTCAAAAATATTGGATGTAATGTTTAACGAGAAAATTTGTTAATTTTATTTTTGCTTACCTATAGGTAATATTATAGTTAAAATTGTTCAAGTGTGTGTGTCCACTAATTTAAATTAAAGAAAAGGAGCAATTAAGAGTGTATATGAAATCTTGATCGTTATTTTAGCACGGCGGTCTAATAATTCATCGGTCTAATTTAACCTCTCGTATGATTTATGGTACGCTTGGAGTTTATTTTTCAATTTAGCTTTATGATTCTTAATTAACATAGATCACACCGCGAAGTAAGACTCGTATTCATTCGTGCTTTTAATCACGGTTACCGATAGACGGCGGAATTCTGACCTCTTATAAATTTCGCGCAGAATTACCGTCAATTAAACATCATTAACTTTAGGTTGTACGCGCGTAAGCAATTACGCGCACCGACGAATAATCATGGACTTTGAATTACAATGCATTTCAATGATTGGGCATATCTATTGGTGTAATCGAACGTTTCCAATCATGTGAGATATTTATATTAGTTCAAATTTGTAAAATCGATTTTAAATATATTTTTTATAATAAAATTATATATATATATATATATATATATATATATAAACGTGACAAATTATATTTGTCTGCAGATTTTGAACTCATTTTAGAAAAAAATAATTCCCTATCATTTTGAATAATTATGTAACATTCTATAATTTATAATAATATAAGTGTTTTTTCTTAAATGTTAGAATACAATTATTTATCATTTATTGCTTGCACACATGCGCTATTAAAAATTCATTTATTCTTTTCGTTTTCTAAAAACTTAAACATATTTCAATGAGAACTTTGCTTTGTTTATAGATAATCGTACTATAAATCAAGGAGCCTCTATTGAGAAAGAGAAAGACAGAATAGCCTTGATTTCAGTTTCACTTTGCAGTTTTTATACTTTGCATATTTCGTAAAGCTGTGTAAAATTCTTTCATTCATATTATTCATTCAACCTAAAGAAATTAACATAACAAGCAATAACAAACAAACAATCCCCTCTGGTCGTGTATAAATATAAAACTTGGTCTAACAATTTAACATTTACTAAATTCCAAATCCTTGTAAACAATCTTGCAGGTATGTATATACATATATATATGTTCAAGTGCAAAGTATCATACCCCATTTATTTTTAAATCATTTCAATTATAATTAATCAATATGAATGAATCGGATCATTGGGCTCGGGAGACAAAAGGATATAGAAAGTCGACTGAGATTGCGCGTATATGACTGTAGTCGTTATTATGCTATTTTTCCGATTTATGCCTTACAATGATTGTATTGTACGATTACAAACAATTGTTGTAAAAAAGCAATAACCTTACTTTACTTAAAAAACTTGTATCAAATTTCACACACCTATATACACACGCACAAATATACACAAACAAAATCAAAATTCAATTTTTATGAAAATAAATTTTTTGTTTTCGTCAACACACAAAAGATATACTTCGTTACAATAAATTAGAATAATAAATGTGTTGTATACAAAATGTATTATAGTACACACACATAATTATATTATATGCATACAATATACAATAATATACAATATACAATTTGAAATTTAATATAGTTCGTTTATTGTATGTGGTGTATATTAATAATAAACTATAATAACAATTATAAATTAATTTATATAATGAGAAAATGAGTAACGATAATAAATAAAAGAAAAAAAAACATGAATTATTATTATTAAATGTAAACGCGAAACTGGATATCGACCCCTCCAAAGAATATCATGGCATTTCAAATTTGATATGGAAAATAATATAACAAAACTTGAGATGCCATGATATTGTTCGGAGGGCTTGACGTGCAGATTAAAATAAATGATATAGAAATATGTACAAAATAGAATATTAAGAGTTCAGATGTATTTGGAAACTATTTTTTTGTTCTCCGTATCTTTACATGAATTAAAACATAAGGAACAACTGGGACATCATGAGTGGACATTCTAATCATTTTATTTATTTATTTTTACCATTTCTTTTCATTGTTTGTACATGCAAATTATTTGAAGAATATAAACCTAATTATTATATATATTGAACATATGGTATATTGTATAATATATTGACCATATATATTTTTGTTGTTTAGATAAGTGAATTTAATTGTGAATGAAATGAAGCACGGAAACATTGTTTTGCTATCCGTGTGTTGAAGTATAATATGTTTGGGCACATCGGCACACGGTTATTTAAAAGAGGCCAGTACCAACGCACAAGTACACACACACACACACAAAGACTGTTGCAGCTCGGAGGGAGCGCAAGACTCCGGAGGAATTGATACAAGAACGACGAAGACAGAATTGTTGGGTCAGAGGTGAACCGTTTCGCGAACCAAGTTGCACTCGCTTTGTGGCCAGATCGAGCGCGAGCGTTGTACGGTTCACTTGAACTTAAAGCGGTTTTGTGCCGTTGGTACCTGAGCATGTCCATGGTGGATTGCAAATAAGCCACGAATGGTGCCCAACATGGAAGGAATAACATACGCGGAAATAAAGGACCGATAAATTCGCATCTATTCGCATCTATTTCAGGAATGGTAATTAGCGAGTACCATTTTACAATTTAATTAGAGTTCCAATTATTATTATTAATGTAAAATATAAATAAATTTGTCTTCCTTTTTTTGTGCGAGGATGGACTTGCATTTGCAATACAAGCAAAACAATCAAGGATGATTTCCGGCAATAAATGACAGGCAAAAGTGCAAAACCGCCGGAATGCATTGGATTACTGGTGGCGCAAAAATGCTCACCGAAAGGGGAAACCGAGGCGTCGGCGAGGCTCGTTCCGGCCCTGTAATTGCATTATTGCGCGCGCGCGACACCAGCGCTCGTGGTGTTGGTTCGTTTTTCGAACGAAATGACAATGGTGCGCGCAATTAAGGATAACAATTCGAATTCGAAATTACTCAGCCGCGGCGTCTTTATATATCTATCTCTTTCGGTCGGTCGCGCCGATGGCTCAACCTTTGATCCTGCAATCGCATGACCGCACGCGAGTTGTGAGTAATTTAATGACACGTGAGCAATGTTGTTGAGACAATCCGCCACAAAAATAGGTTTTTCGCCGCGCGTCATAACCGCTAATGGGCTACGACGGTCATACGCGGTCAAGGTGCGATTCACTTTGTTTGCGTATTAAAAGTGCACTTGCAAGCGGTCGCGCGCTTTTGACTTTACGAACGCAACTCTTGGCCGAAAGCGGTCATGTTATCAATTAAGATCAAATCCTCTTTTAGATAATACTATTATTCACGTTATTTCACCCTTTCAAAATATAAGACATTTCTACTTGACTGTAAACATTGTATTCACTTGCATGCAGACGTAGACACCTATGTTATCAAAACTAAACATCATTTTGAATTTATAATATCGAGCTCATTTTTATTTATTTATTATTTTAATTTAGTGGAAACATATTTTATTCAAATAATTGAATAACATATGAATAATATTTCAAAGCAATTTTGAACAAAAATTAATTTTTACAATAGTTTCAAATAATTCAATTTTTGTAGTAATTATATTCTTATTTTGTAAACAAAATTTATTCAACTTATAGATTTCAGAATAAATTTTGGAAAATTATATTCTAATGGGATATGTAAAATGAACTGTTTATGTATTCCGAATATTTGAAATACTAAATTTATGTACATATTATTTTTGTATCAAAATTGGTAATCGAGTAGCTTGTTAACAAACATATTAATTCAAAAGATACTTTTCACACTTTATTTATACACTCGCGGAAAAAAGTGCACCATTTTAAAATGCACTAAAAATACCGAATTTTTGAAATGATATATCTTGGTTCAGTATGATCCAAATTGGATGATACTTTGAACTCTGAATAGCTGAAAGCGTTCTCTTTACGGTCATATAAGATATCGTGATTCAAAATCTCTTTCGCCCTCCGCCACCCCCCGAAGAAAAAGTAATGTCAAAAGTGTAAAAAAATGTCCAAATTTGCGTATTTGTACCGCAGTAAGCAAATTGTTAGCTTCAATTAGATACCAGGGAGATAAAATTCATTCATTTTCCTTCAAATTACAAAAAAAGTCAAGTGGTTAGGATTTTTTGGCGCAAAGTTATGCATTTTTGAAATTTATTAGCCTCTTTTTGCGTTTCTGATTATGACTCGCTTGATTTTGGGAAAAAATGGATGAATTTTTGTGTTTTCTCAACCTTAAACATTTCTCCTTCAGAATATTTGAGTTCAAATGACATCCAATCCATTACATCCGTTGTC
>JABFPK010001537.1:0-11578 GCA_022817445.1 Habroteleia sp. ZL-2020
GAGGTAACCGCCGTAAGATGTTATTTGATCACCGAGGAATATGCTGGGAAGTTGCCAATAAAAAACGTTATTGTGTCCTCGGTTGGGGAACTCGCTGTATATGATTTCGCGATTTGTAGTATCCAGCCGTATATCTCGGACTATTGACTTCGCTTCCATATTCGCTGATTCGATAAGCGAGAAGTCACGAATTGAGTTCGTGAAAGAAATTCGAATCTAAATGAGAAATGCTTCATTAAATTCATGAATATGTATTAACATTTCAATTTATATAGTTTAGAACTAAATAGGCGACTTGTACAAAATCAAAATAAATCTTTGGATAATTGAAAATACAAACCTCATTTCTAAACCAATTCGATGCCGAACATCTCTGCGTAACGCCCATGCAGAAGCAATTGATACAACCGTGCATGTTTTCCGAAGCTAAATGGAATGTATTGGCCTTACATTGATCACAATTTGATCCAGTTACATGTTCCTGAAATTATGTTGTTATTATTAACAAAATGACTAGACTAAAAATAATTAGGGCATATATAAAATGAAAATAAATTTGACGAAATTTATAATTTATAAATTTGTTTATTTTTTACTTTTAGAACAATCAGGAATTTAATTAGCTATCGTACGGAGAGGTAAAATTAGTACGCAGTATATTAATTATTCGGTCTACTTATATTCGTATAAACAAAAATGTTAAATTATAAATATCAATAACTTGCACGTAATCAATACTTACAATGTAATTAGTCAACAGGCCATCCGATAAATGGTGAAGCGTTAATAACAATTGACAAATAATTTGTATACAATTAAGTGAAATAACAGACATATTTAATGTTTTCAATATTAGAGTTTAATGGTAAAATTAACATTTATGGTTAAGTGTTTCAAATACAAACGTTAAAATTGTCTATTTCTGTTTATTTGAATCTATTATTTTGTTTACCGTTGACCATAGGGACGAATTTTGTAAGAGGAGAGACTGTTTATTTTATGTAATTTTACCTTGCATTTACATCTTCCGGTAAGCGGATCTGCCACAACGGTTAAGCTTCCATCGGGATGGCAGCGCGGTCCTTCGGGCACGCACATGTCGCCTGAAATTAGAGGGTTGCCGTGATAGCCATGAGCACATTTTTCACACCTTCGGCCATCATATCCAGCTGGACACTCGCACGTCGGATTACCATCCGAACCAAGATGACACGTTCGGGTAAATCTAAAAAATAGAATCGTACATTGTACATAATGGTCTATCATTAATCAAATGAATTATAAATTTAATCGTGCTCACTGATTCGATGGATTTGTTAGTGGACAAGGACAAAGCTTGCAAGGTATATTTCTCGAAGGGTCTCCATAATGGCCTGGAGGACAGTGACCATTCATGGCTGTACATAATCCTAACCAGGGTCCTGTTCTCTGTCTGATGTAACCATGCGAGCATTTTTCACAAGAGTTTCCGCTATAGCCTAAACATATATTTTTTCTATATTTTCTTTGACATGTGTAGACGTTTATATATCGAGAAAAAAATAATTAGGAAAAGCTCAGTTTTGTTAATTATAAATATGTTAAACACGTAAATATTCTTGTTGAAATAGATTTTTGAAAAGGTATGAAAAATACTGAAAAAATGTAATTTATGGAATAAATTACTAAAAAACATTAATTAATAAACTAAACTTTTAACTAAAAAGAAATAAACTAATAAAATTTTTTTTGAAATTTCCATAAATTATTTCTACTAGATTTTTATAAATTTAGAATTAATGATAATTTGTATACCTATTGGACATGAACATTCTTCGACAAAGGAAGCAGCACCAAGTCCAGTGTTCGTTGTGTCAGCGGTATCCATAACTATATTTATTAAAGCTGTGTCTAATTGTGGTTCATCGTCATATTTGAGTCTAAATCAAATTAAAATTTTATAAAATATGTTATCTTTGGACATAATGTATTTTATATAGTTTTAATTTTAAATAATTATTATTGAAATTTTGAAAATAACGTAATTTATTGTTAAATAAAAAATGCTTCAATTAATCTTAAAAAATTAGGTATAATATTACTTATAATTTTATCATAATGTTTATCTCTTACATTTTTGCTTATAATGTTAATTTTATTTTAAAAGTATATAACATTATTATACTGTTTTTAAAATATTCGTCAGAAGACTTTCTTCAACGGGAGTATATTTCACTAGAATCTCAGCAAGCATAAAAATTTGTTTAATAAATTAGAAGAATTTTATCAAACGAGACAATAAATTAATTTTAAAATTTTTAATATGAGCTGATGAGTTCCGACTTAATACAAACAAAATAAAAATAAAGGTGTTTGCAGTTTTCCGTTGGATGCAGTATTTATCAAATACACATCCGAAATTTTCCACTTAGCTACTAAAAGGTAATAAAGATGTGCAACAGTTGTAACTATAGAAGGACCTCGATTTTCATTAAAAGCAGAAAGTTAAATGTTTCAACTATAGGAAGACTAATTAATAAATATGACTACTTGTCCACAAGTTTGCTTCGCGAAGGAAGTTGGAATCCTTTATGATAGTACAAATATGGCTACCGATTATGAGTGTTGGAACAGCAGCCATGGTAATGTATGCGCGCTCAAGATGTAATTACTGAAATGTTTTACTTAATTACATTGAAATTCTTTAGAAGGTTTTCCTCGGCAGTATTCACCAGAAGAGTATTTCACCAGAATTTCGGTAAACATACAAAAATCGTTATTTATTAATGAAGAAAAAATTAAAATTTGTTTTATCAGTTAAATAAATTAAGCTAGTTTCATCAAAAAGAAAAAAATTAATTTTAAATTTGTTTAATATGAAAAGATAATAATACAAAAAAAAATGTTTTGGAATGTAGCTCGTTCTTTCATTCGTCACTTGTTGATGATTTAATAAGACTTGCGCTTTTGTAGGATACCACTTTTCATTTGCAACGATTGTTCTTTTCACTTTGCATAGAGAGAAGTGACGTCATTTAGCTGACTCGGTTATTTATAAGAAAGAACAGGATAAGTTATGTTTTATTTACGTGCGAAACTCTCTTACTAAGCATTCGATAAAATTATACAACTCTCCTTGGCACTTACTGTTCAGATTATGTGCTATACCATTTATTATTAAATATACAACGTGTATGGTACGCGCGCGCGTCCACGAATACAACGTAGTAATTTATAATAGATCGAAAATAAATTCTATAATTTAACTTGTTTATTTACTTTAACTAAAAGTTATTTAGCACCGGCATTTTAGTGGAAAAGTATACATACTTGATTAAAATATTATCAACTTCCGCCAAAGCCATCATGATTTCTTCTCTTGAAGCCATCTCCTCATATCTTCCATCAAACTTGTACCACTCTCCATGGAAAAATCGAACACTCTCCTCGTTCATATAGCCAGGTGATAATTGACTTCCCTTATGAAGCAAAGTATATCCATTTCCACTTAAAATTACTGCTGGCGCGGTGTTTAACGTCCTGGTACCATTGAATCTAACACTATATTTGAGATACCCTCCATAAGATTTCAACTGATTACCGTGGTAAGTTTCCGGCATGACAAAATATGGTACAGTATAATTATTGGTGGAATAGGAATGATCATAAACTTTGACGCCATCTCGACCATACGCAGATATATTTGTTAAAAAGTTTTCTGATGAATTCCAAATAGGTCTGATTCTTGGGAAAGTTTCCACTTGTATTATTCTATAACTATCGAAAGGTGGAGGAATTTGGTAAGTAAATAGATTTGCGCTTTGACATTTTCTAGTCGCACCGAAACAGAAGCAGGGAATACATTCGTCTGCAGATTTGGCTTCTGAATTAAACATGCCGTCGGGACAAGGATTTTCAGTGTTATTTACTATTAAAATAGTGTCAGGTACAGCAAACGTGAATCCAATGATATTGATAGCTTCGCAAGAGTAGGCTCCTTGGTCCTCAAAGGTTATTTTTGGACAGGTCAAAGTTCCAGTTCCATTCAAAGAATCAATCTCGCACTTAGACGGGACGTGTCCCCAATTTAGTCGGAAGTTAATTTCCGGAATTGGGACACCTATGGCGGTACAAGTTAAAAGCAAAGTATCATAAGGCTTCAAAGTGATAAGTGGGGGAGGTTGTTTGACGATGGTCACTGCCACTGAAATTGATATAGAATTTAGTTAACATTGGGGGAAATATTTTTAAATGTAATTAAAAAAGAACAATTTGTTAATTGCATATAAGTAATTGATTGTACGCACTGCAGCCCATTTCGTCACTTCCATCGAAACAATCACGTTCGCTGTCGCAGTGGTAGTTCTTAGGGATGCACTGAGATCCACTGTGACATTGAAATTCACCATATCGACAGGGAGATCCTATTGGTGCTGGCGCACAGTTTTCTTCATCACTGCCATCGGCACAATCTTTGTCACCATCGCATCTCCATATTTTAGATACACATTGCTTGCTGTTACATCGGAATTCGTTCGGTTCGCAACCATGTATACCTGAAATTATCATTTTAATCGATAACATTTATAATTTTTCTCTAAAAATTTTAATTGCCAAATTTGCTCATTTGGAAGGTTATCAACCCTTGAGGAAATGAAATGTCTGAAAACTTCTATAACAGAAATCGGAAAATATTTCTCGGACCTATTTTATGGTAAAAAATCATACTCTTTCAGAATTTTTTATAACAGAACGTTTTAGCAGACTATTTCAAATCTTTCGCCAAGAGTTTTTTTCTTCAAAAATACTTCAAAATACTAATTCATGTTTAGAAATAACTTATATCAATTTATTTGTATTTTATGATACTCACTGCATCTCATTTCATCTGACCCATCAGTACAATCGTATTTTCCATCGCAAATTTGATTTTTCGGTATACAATCTCCATTCGAACAAGTTGCTTCTTCATATTTGCAAACCAAAGGTGGACGAACCACTGGTTCTTCATCTACAAAGTAAATAGATTATGTAGATTATAAAACAAAATAATTATTGTTTATCGACGATTTCATTCATGAGACTTACATTTCTCTACGGTTAAGTAAACTCGAATTTGATGGCTCGGTAAGTGGGAATAATCGATTGCTTCGCATAAGTACGTCCCCGCGTCCGTAAGCTGAATGTTTGGTATTTCCAGCCGACCGTTGATATCTCGACTTCCAGATGGCAGAGGTCCATTGTCTTTACGCCAGCGAACGTTTGCTCGAAGTGGTCCCTCGTCGCGACATTGGAATACCACTTCTCGTCCTAACATTGTTTTTATTATATATTATAGAACCAAGTTTTATTAATTAAAAGAAGTAATATTTGAGAAAGCTCTTCCGTTAAATTAAAGTTTCACAATTGAAGTATAGTCAAGAGAAATTTCGGAAACGTTTAGAACACTTTGTTTCAATAAATATTGTTTCAGTATGTACGTTGGGAGAAGTGAATGGTTAAATAGACTATTTAGATAGCAAACATAACTACTCGATGGATATTAGAAATAAGAACTAAGTTTTTGACGAAAATGTGTGGATGAAAACTTATTTTTTCGCAATAAATTACAGATGTTTCAAGATTCTCATCTAAAATTTTAAAACTGTTTCCGTCTCAGGCATCTCTACTTCAACTGAAAATCTTGCAACCTTTTCTGCAATTTCCACAGCGTTTAGATTTTTAGTTCACCCTGTATATACATTATATTTGTATAGGAGATGAATATAATGATTTACACATCAAACTGTCTAATGTTTTATGATGTGTCTACATATAAATTGTGTAAAAAATAGAAACAGTTTATTATTTCAGTTATCACACGTTGAATCGAGAAATTTATTATAAGAAAAATAGTTAACACACTTGTCCAATAATTATACATTTATTATGTATATTTCTTTTAATTTGAAATAATAATCTATTTCCAACCTTATTAATACTTATTAGATATTTGTTATAGTAAAGAAATAAATTAATAGGAAAATATTATAATATAAATGCTTATAAATAATATTACTTTTTTAATGAATAGTAATTAATTTATCATTTCACGCTAAATTGTAATAGAATATCGTTCATTAGACATGTATTTATTATTGGTAATTATACTTTAAAGTTATTAAAAGCATGGAACAAATTACATAAAGTTGATACTCATACAGTAGATTATTTCAGAAATAATAATATACGTTAAAAATCTTACAAATAATTGCGTAACAATTTGAATTTGAATGTATTAGAGGTTGTACTGTAATTGCGATTAACAACACAAATCACTTTGAATTTTTTTTCACTGGTTGTCTTACCTTGTTTGACAGTGTCTAGCCAAAACAAACAAAGAAACACAATTATTATGAGATACATACAGCTATTCTGGTATATTTTCAATTCAATCATTTTCTGTTATTGTAATTTAAAAATTTCAATAACATAAATTGCAATTTCAATATTTTTTTAATTCAACAGATTGTATTTTATTTTTGCAATTTTACCAAACAAATTTTCTGTTCCACTTGAGGAAACTGGTATTTCGAGTCTCATTATCAATAACAAAATTTTTTTAATAATGATAATTATTTATATATGGACTTACTTTCTTTGATGATTTGCTCGCTGGGATAAGTTTTCAAATTTAATTCCGAGGTCATGGTTTCGCCTGTGAACAAGACCTATTTTAGACTCTTCTGATAATTGCATATCACTGTACTCGACAGAATTATTTTTGGTTTCATATTGGTTAGTTTATAAGAACACACTCGATAAGTTGTGAATGACGACTAATATTTTTAGTCATGATTATTAACAAAATTCAACAAGCGCAAGTATTTGATTTAGGTATGTTATCAAATGTTGTTGAGCTGAAATAGCAGATCTAATAATTGAAGGGGATGTGAGTCACGCTAATGCACGATTGCGAGTTAAATTCAACAGGTTACCAATGAATTTCAAACTAGTGCAGTTCAAAAGAAGCTCTGCTTTCTTTCAATTTTCAATTAAATCGAATTAATAGAAACAGTTTAAATTAAGAATCTCGATATGTGAGTACTAATAAGCTTGATACATTATCCTTTAAAAATAAAGAAAAGATAAATTTAAACGTTAATCTAATTGTCACAATTTCAGTAACAATTTCGTCTTTATTCATTATTCTCTAAAAAAAATTTAATAGCATTTTATATAAACCTAAATTCAATGATTAAAATTAGATTTTATAATTTGGAAACTGGAATAACAGTTCTACATAAATACATTATTTTTGCATGTATATTTAGGTACTTGCAGAATCAAATATGTCAATGTGAAAATGTAATTATAGCAATCCTTGTTGTAAATATGAAACAATGCGAATGTTAAAAGTTTTCAAGTTTACTAGATGGAATTTTTGTAGATTTATAAAAGTGAAATCACAGAACAATTTGCATTATCTTACAGCCAATTGGTTTCAGCGAATGTCTTGCTGCTTCTTACAAGGACTTACTATAATGATACATGTTATCGTGTTTTGTTGCTGTGCTTAGGGAGTTGCAGTCTAATTCATCGCTATTGTCGAAAGGACAATCAATATGTTGATCGCAGCGTTGTAAAATAGTTATGCAAGGTCCATTTTCACATCGCCACTCATCGTGGGAGCACTCTGTTCTTCTAAGGACTTTGTGAAGTATTTTCGTTTTTAATGTATGTAAAATGAGTTGACCATGCATATGCAATTATAAAAAAAATTACCAATCGTTGGCTGAGACCTTTTACAAATCATTAGTATACGAAACGAACATTTACTTGCAAATTGCAAATATGATTTTTCCAATGTGAATTGTTTCTAACATTTTTAAAATATAACGTCGTTAAATGCAAAATTCATAAAAAAATAAGCGCGTTTTGTAGGAAAGGAGATTCAGAAACGTATTTCACTGTGCCACCTTACCGCAGTCATGTTCGTCTGATCCATCCCTGCATTCGCGAATGCCGTTACAACGAGCCGAATAAGGTACACAGGAGCTGTCAGAATTACATCTGAACTTTCCAGTCGGACAATGCCCGGGCATGGGGTGGTATCCCGGACCTAAATCTCCGTAAGGTGGTGACGGACCTGAAAAAAAATAAATATTTTAGACGACTGAAAAGAACGAAGTTTGTAGCATTTCAACTTTCCTTCTACAATTTTTTTTTGTAAAACATAACTAAATTGAATTCGAATATATATATATATATATATATATAAATGCAAAATTCAACTCTCTTAACGTTACAACTTACTGCAGTTGTCTTCGTCCGATCCATCATCGCAATCAATAACTCTATTACACTGTTGACTAGCATCTATACAGTCGCCATTATTGCACTGGAATTGTTCCGGTCTACATCCTACAAACAAAAAATATGCATGCAATCCTTGCCAAAGGATAATCGAAATTAACCATAATGAATGCATAACACATCAATATATATAGTTTATATATATAATATATATATAGATAGATATATATACATATATATTTATATAACTTAATAATCTCTATATTCATTTTTAAATATGTATAAATATGTATATCGCCATATATAATTACAGAACTTATTCGCCGTAACTATCTAATAGGCAATCTAGAGCTCTGGCTATATATAATAAAAACCGTCGAAATGTTCGTGACAAAAATGCTGCCCAATAAAATACGTTATAAAAAGGGATTAAAACGGAGCATAGGATTTCACACTGAAGGATTCATGGTGGTGAAAACATCCTATGTGTATATATTTACATGTTATGTTGGATGAGTTGGAGCGTGATAAAAAGATATCCTGAAAAATCGAATATTTCAAGACGTCGGAAAGTATATACAAGGGACTAAATGATATACATTTTTGGACGGAGAAAATAATAATGGGAATCTACAAATTGAATAATAACAATGATATTATTATATAAAAGGTAAAAAAATTGACAATAAGTTGTTTGTATTAGTGTATTAATATACAGTGTTCGAGTATTTTGAAACATTGAAAGAAGGACTATTACCAGGTATTCAATTTGAAAACTTATGTTTTCGGTAATGGCAATTTCGTTAAATAGATATTTCTCTAATATAAGTGATACTTTTAATTATATAAATAACGGTATATTAACGGTAGTAAATTGGTTGAAAATATATTTTTGTTACCTACACTGAGAAAAAATAATTGTACAAATTATGCTATTTTAACTGGCAGAAATATATTTTATAAAATAAAAAAATAATATCTTAGATAGTAAAATAAATTCATATGCTGGTTAATGAGAAATACATTTTTTAAAATTTTACTATCTCAGGTAGCATTTTTTAATTGTTGATTCTATACCAGTAAAGTTAGTGATTTTTATAATTATTTTTTTTCGGTGTAGAACACAAATAAAACGAAACAGTTCTTTCAGTGTTTAGAATAAATTCTATAACTCATTCAAGACTTGAGAATGTGCTGTGGATTTGTGGGATACAGATTTCACGAGTCTTGAATGATTCGTCTATGAGAACTATCTACAAAATATGAATTTCTAAATTTCCAAACAAGCAAAGATGCACTAGAGCTTGCACGAGTGCGTAGAAAAAGATAACGATACTTTACACGAATGAGCATTTCGCGAGTCAAATTCATTTCCCCGGCAATTGTAAAGTTACAATTTTTTCTACGCATCATCCTATGTTCTGCAAATGTACATGTGTGCGCGCGTGTTTGTGTGTTTTATATAAAGAACCACTTGACACTTAGTCCGCAAGTGCTGGAGCCAAATTCATTCGACTTTCTAACGTCAACAACCTACACATCGTCTATTCGATTGCTAACACAGACTGATAGGGAACGACGTAACACCGTGATAATCTGGGGAATATACCGCGCACAGCTCATTCTGGAAGTTGGGCCGCGAGTTTGACAGAACTTTGGGCAAATACCATAGATGCTACATGTTGCGTTACAATCAAAATGCACTTTGTAAAATTATAGTACAAATTGTTGATGAGGCGAATATTGCGTAGTTATGGAGTCAAATATTATTTTTCAACAAAAACTGGAGCACAATTAAAACAATTGCAAATTTATATAGTTTCAAACTTAATTGAAAAAGTCTTTATTCGAGAAAAAAGATTTATTACAGATTTATTTAGAAACAAAAAATTATTTAGAGGTTTGCTCATTGAAAAACAGTTTAATTAATCAAATTAATGTTTTGAAATCATTGTTTATAAAGGACTGAAAAATTTTATGTGAATATTAATTAATGCTATTATATTTGATATAGGAAAAAATTTAATAATATGTTGAATGTATAGAGTGAACAACGATGAAATATTTGCAAATTTACTCATAGTTTTTTTAATGGAGGACAAAATGTGTTGTTTATGAGGAGAGACAATGTAACATAAAGTGGCGATAGCGTAATGATAAAAAGAGAGATAAAGAAATGTAAGAAATCCACCAGATTTTCAAGGTTTACGGTTATCTAACCGAAGCAGTACTGTTCGTCGGAAAAGTCGCGGCAATCGTAGAAATGGTCGCAGTGGTGAGCCTGGGGGATGCAAGTGCCATCAGCACAAATAAAATCTGACGGGGTACAACTCCTCGTCGTACTCTGATTCGACGGGAGTCCCAAATCAGCACCTGTACTTGGGCTGAAAAGCCCGCTTTCCGGGTTCGTGGGCATTACCTCCGCAGTCTCTGGATGCCCTTTTGAAGAGGTTTTATCCCAAGCGTCTATACCTAGAAGTAACCCGATCTGAACCACAGTGCCTGACACAATTCGTCAATTCATTTTCCCTATTATTGTTCGTAATATCATTTACAAATTTCTCATTTGCCATTAGCACCATTTAATTACCAATCTAAGTATATCTTACAGAGAATTTTTGTACATGAATTCTTTTATTTTGATGAAATTATACTGTATATAGATATTTTATAGTATTATTATATACTAATTAATAATAAAAACTTATTGTTATTGTAGAAAATATTCTTTTCGGATTTAATTTTTGTAAAACATATCAAGTAACACATGTTTATATCAATACATTTAATATATTCATTGAAATTAAAAGGACGTTTTTAATTTCTTTTAACTCCTCTAATATAATTAAACGTCTGCGAATGATGTGCAAACCTTTTTTGCGAAGAAATTTCTGTGTTATCAATTTTATGAATTAAACAGAATTAGTACTGAGTATATTTAACATCTTCAGTGTTCAGAAAATGTAAATATTAAAAATATATTCTGTTAGAAAAAGCATTTCTCAGTAAACAACACAATGTATAATAAAAATTGGTGACAAGACCCACATTTTTTAACAAAATTAGAAGGTATTTCACAGAACCAATGGGGAAAGACACTACTCTTGTTACAGTTCTCTGTAAAATATGCATATGTAGTTATAGAAGGAGCGCCAAATATTTTTTTTATTCATTCGTTAGAAAAAATAATACATGTAGGCGTGAGAAATTGGAACCGCATTTGTTTGATGTCATTGATCGCTTTGTTTGCATGTCAACGTTCTGTTCAGTTCTCCAACATTTTCTACTTGTTGCACAATAAAGT
>JABFPK010001538.1:0-11574 GCA_022817445.1 Habroteleia sp. ZL-2020
GGATACGAGTCCTTATTTCACGCCCCCCGCACTTGCATGTTTTCCGCGCGAAATCAAGGTGATATTTCGCCGAGCTTATGCCACGGCGCTGTTTACGAATCGATACCGTCATATTAATGACAACGATAAATATGGATTATTATTTTTGAGTACTTTTTATTCGATTGATCTATACTGATTGCAGCGTAACGCGCGCTCAACAATTATTTTTCATTTATCGTCCTGCGCAACTCGTACAGATTATTAATTATTGTAAAAAAATAGAAATAAGTCGCGCAGCAGCTGAGCTTTCCACACGATGCACCTGCTATTCCGCTACAGTCATTTTTGTATATGATTATGGCGATTGTTACACATTGAAACGAATTTTGAAGCTCGTTAAGTTAATGCATATACAGGGAGTTCATTGCTGGTGTCATGTTTATATATATAGTACTTTGCCGAGAAAACATAGTTTTTTAATATCTTTTTTAAATTATAGGTACCTCTTAAAAAATAGTAGTTCGTGGCAAAAATGTGTAATTCTTTACGCCACATAAATTGTTTTTATTAGATTGTTTACACTCTTCTGCCGTACTATTTTAACATATACATTGGAAAAAGGGTACACTTTTGAAACACGTGTTTCAAAAGTGTAATAAAATAAAACTTCAAACATGTAAAAATTACATTTCAATGGTTTAGTTTAAAACACCTATTTTTCAGTGTAATATTAGCAAAATTACAAGAAAAAATTAATTGCACATTGAACATTTTAATTTTCATATTATATATATATATATATATATATATATAATATTGTTATATCACACAAGACTCTCTCTAAAATTAATTCAAGTTAAAAATAGTTCGATTCTGAAAAATTACACAAGAAAAATGTTACCGTGATATATCAATACACAATCTGCTAATTTAACAAAAATTCACGTTGACATTTAGCAAAAATCTAAATTCGTATCAGGTTAGTATAGAAATCTAGCAGTTCAAATCAGATTTCTAATTAATCCAACGCCGTTTAATTTTTTGCCTCGCTTACAGCCATGGTAAGATTGCAATAAAAAATTGCATAATAGAATAAATTAAACTTGTTTATTTCCATAAATTCATTTCCGAAAATGCGAAATCTTAAACGCGGTGTCGTTATTCAAAAAAAATGCGCCGCTTCGCGTAATAACGTTAATTGAAATTGCAGTAATCGACGACGTAAAGCGCGATATCGCGACGCGTTTCCTCTATTTCAAAGACAATTTATG
Organism: Habroteleia sp. ZL-2020; assembly: GCA_022817445.1. NCBI lineage: Eukaryota > Metazoa > Arthropoda > Insecta > Hymenoptera > Scelionidae > Habroteleia > Habroteleia sp. ZL-2020. The sequence continues at coordinate 1,254 of JABFPK010001538.1, forward strand.
TAGGTTCAAGCTTAGCCGAGTTCGCGGCGGGAGACTGCCTCCAAAGCGACGTGTTTCCATGCTCGTATTAATCTAGCGTCCATGTTGCTGGAATCCACTCTCGGCGGCAATGGATTGCCACGATTATGCGTTAGCGCTTTATTCTTTTGCGACGGCCAGCTGTTATTTAAGGTGGCTCGCCTAAACGATCCTGCAAATGACTCGACGCGTTATAACTGTCGGCATACGTTGCTGACTCGCTCGATACCCCGGCTAAAGTCTCGCGATTGCACTTTTCAGATACGCGCCGTTAACTCGAAACAGGATGCAGTCAACTTTGCATTGCGCATGCTCCACTCATATTGCTATTTAATATATTATTATATTTATTTCTCCTAATATGCCAAGTGGCGATTTCAAGGACGACGATTACATTGCGAGTGACTCGAAATTTAGTAAGCGTTGTTCGTTTTATTATTGATTCTGATTTTCGAAATTTACAAATTTTTACAAATATTTATATTTGTTATTTAAATAACATTTGCGAAGTTTTAGTAAATAAGCTGAGAAACCATTTTCGTATACAACGAGAATTGAATGCGAGAATAGTGTTAGACTTGTTTGTGGTTCTATATTTAAAAATTTTTTAAAATTTTAAAATTTCAAAATGCATTGCAAATAATGGAAAATATTTTTGGCTTTGTCTTGCTTTTGTATTTGTGATTAAAACGCCGTCTGCTTTTGGAAAATGTTTAAATTGAACGAAAAACCATATTTATTCCTTTATAGAGGAATTTGAGGTTATGAACTGTTTTGATGATTATCTCAAATTATTTGCATGAGTACATTATCTATTTAACATACAGATTTTTAATTCTGTCATAGACAAATTTTATTAATCCTGAAAAATCGATAGAAATTCTTTAGACGTGGTTAAAATTCAGGTGTGTTCTTGATTAGATCAAATCAGATATATATTATGATTAAATAAAATGTTATACAAATAGATCTAAACAGGTTTGATCATTGCTATTTTCAAGTTTGGTCAGATTTAAACAATTTTTCTCATGAATTTTAAAATTCTTAAAATTATTTCAGTTTTAATGAAACATATTATTGAGATCAAACCGCAGTTATGAACGTGAATGGAGGGTATAATATTTTTAAAACAAAGCAGTAAAAAAGAATACAAATTATGGCCAAAAATTATATTACAAGAGTTTTACCTTTAATTAATTCGAAACTAGATTAAAATTAATTTTAATATTTGCTCCGGGGTAAAAACAGTCGAATAATACCCTGGTAGAAATTAAATAGGGTTGGCCACATTACAAACGTGGCCCTGGTCAGAATGAAACATGGCAAACGGGATGACAGTTTTCCTTGTCGGGCCCACACCAGATCTATAACAAATGACACATCAGGCCCCGAAACCGCATATACCGCCGGGTAATATAGTGGCCCTGAGCAGGAATGCCCTATAAAGGGTCTTGATATGGATTTACTTAAGGGGCTATGGCTGAATACCTTCAGATAATCATAAGACGGTTAATTATTTTGAAGCAAATAAAATTATCCTAGCGGGCCCATCTTAGGGCCAAACGAGGTTAAGAAAATAGGCTTCCCCATGGGGGCCAGTTCAGGCCATGATTTAGCCCGGTCCAAATTTCTACTAGGGTATATATTAAAATCAAGAAGAAACTTCATGAAATGTATATAATTAAATATTCTAACATATTTTGATACTAATTTGTTGCAATATTCCTTAAAAAATATATCAAATATATTTATATAGGACAAAGTTTTCAATATGAAGTGGTTCATAAAAATATGCATTTTTGTCAGTACAAAAACACTAAGCTTTTTCGCAAACGTGACTCAGTTTGAGCTTATATTTATCTCAACATCTTATCGTTGACTTGGAACAAGAGACGACACGGTCTATTTGCGCTCTATGGGTTTGCTATCAATATCGAGTCTTCATAACTCTTTTCTTCACGGCTATTCGCAAATACTTTTCTCTCTTCCTCTCTCTGTATTTGGAACTTGAAGAAACGAGAAAAAAAGCATAACTTACATTGTCACGAGTCGCTGACGTCGAAAACCAGTGATTTTCCTTCGACGATTTATACCTTTCCGAATAGGTTATCTAGCAGAATTGTTCGATGCTAACTAATCTTTTAAAACTTGTGATTCGCCGGTTTAATGTATCCGATTCTTTATCTGTTGGCAAGTAAAAAATATTCAAAATGGTCTCATCAAAGAGCCATTGATGTCTTCCAAACTGATGATTCAACTTTTTGTTTCTTCTCTCTTTCTTTTTCCAGCTTGACAGTGGACGATAAAAAATACGTCATATAGTCATTCATAGTTGCTACGTTCTGGAGAATTGGAATTATCAATCTGAGAGGCGAAGGTGACGAAATCGGTACGATTTTTTAAATTTGAAAAACAGGACTCGGGAACCGGAAAGACGGTCCTTTGAATAGTTGCTCGGATGGAAGAAGAGTTGCCTTTGGTTTGGGGCAATTCGAGCGCGGTGACAACAAAGAGCACGCGAAACCCGTTTCACCACGCAACGGGATAAAAAGAAAACGGGAACCTGGCAGAAAAGACAGGAAAGGGTTAACGAAGAATATGGGAGGTGGGCTTTTGGCACGTTATTTAGATTTTCTGACGACCTCGAGAGAATCTGCAAAGATCTTTATCTACAACCTAGCAACTCAATCGATGCCCGTCGAACACTGATCGCGTAGGCGTCGCCAAGCTTTTTTGCTGCGACGCTCGAATTTCGGTCCCTACTCTGTCCAACGAAATTCAATTTTTTGCCCAGTTTCGTGTTTCAGAACTCGATGATTGATTTGATTAATGATTCGCGCAGCGTTTCTAATCGATGATTAATCAAATAGGTTAAATGAATCGTTCGAAAAATAGTTATTATACTTGTAAGTGCATTTTGTTTTACTTTAAATTTCAAATAATCAGTTTTATTATTTTGAAAGTTTGGTTTGTTGAACTTAAACGTAGTTTTACACGTAATTTGTGAATAAATTTAAACCGTAATTATTCATATTAAATTCAAATATTTTGAAGTTCTCTCTAAATGCTCTTATTTATAACGGAAAACGAGAAAATAATATATTATTAGATAGGTGTAATAATTTTGCAATAGAATTTTATAATGATTGTGTTTAAATTATAAAATGAACTTCTTATTGCATTATATTAGAAAATGTATAGATTCTATTAAGAATGAACATTTGAATTATTATTCAACGGATGAAAAGAGTCGAAAACAAATTTGAATTTTACAATCGAATAAGCCGTCAAAATCGTGAAATCACGTTAAAATGTATAACTTATTAAATTTATTTCATCACACTCCTCATTCGGACACGGTCCATTAATCTTTCTCAATATTTATCTTCCGTCTCGACATTGTTTCAAAACTAAACTACTTCTCATTTGGTGTATGCGTTACAAGGGACCGGAAAGCACGGAATGTCACCAGTTTCCGAGGAACCTATTCTTCGGTACAAAACACGATACAGCTCGAAATGAGCGTCGTCATCGGTCTGCTATTTTTCCACTTTTATTAATATAATCGTTGGACAAACGACGGCGTTTACTTCGTTGTTTTACTATTTGGTTTGTAAATGAAGCGCTTTAATTTATGATCACAAGGCTGTACCACCGATGGGTGATTAAAAAAAGCAACGCAACGACCAATAAAAAGACACGATTAGCCTTCTTACGGTATATTGTGAGGAATCGACCAAAGATGCCGAAATTTTCGTGCGAGATTGTAAAGAAGGCAAAAAAATTCGTGACACGATTGCCGAAATAAAAAGGAAATAAACAGGTCGCTATTTTGAAAATTAAAAATATATAACTTTCTGATTGTGTTTAATAGACCGATTACCATAATAATAATTAAGAGAAAATCGATAACGTGCTTCGATTTTTTAAACAATGAAAATATTATTTTCATTTAAAGTTAATAACCAATGTGAGAATTTGTTAATAAGAAATTGCTATTTCATCATCGGTATCAACATTTTTGGATCATAGAGAAATTAGACTTCAACGTTTAATAAATTGGCTAAATCGTTTGATAATTTATTATGTTAATTAATGGGCATTAATGAAAGCTATAAAATAGAGACGGAAATGTATCGCTTATTAACACGACACCTAATCTTTCCGTTTAATGTCATTTCTTAGTTATATTTTTCTTTCTCCTCGTTCATTCTTTCGGGTCCTCTTGTGGGTCCATTCACCGCTTGCCCATCGCACGGTAGATTCCAAATTCGCCTAAATTTTACTGGATTTCGGAGAAAACCAGTTTGCTTGCTAGGTAAATCTACAACGTTCATCAAGTCGACTCTTTCACCGGTTCATTCAGAATCGAGAGATAGATCGTGAGATATCGAGATTCTAGATAAACCCGGTGAAGATTTACTTTAAACTCATTGATGCCTTTTTATTCCGTCCTCCCATCCCATCTTATTATAACCATCTTTTATTCTGTGCGTCATCGACTACCTCAATTAAATAAAGACAAAATTATGTCCTTAAAAAACTGTAATGTAACCGTCTCCCTAATAATTTATCTTCCGAATAAAATTTGACTAAAACGTCGTATTTATCATCGTGCGTGTTGAGTTATGTAATCGTTATTAATCTTGATTTTATGTGGGGGTTCCATTTTGATTAGTGGATTTTTAATTATAATTGGCTTAAAATGTTCTTTAGACTTAATCAAGCGATAAAGTATATACTTGGAAAATTCAGAACCGCTAAATCGGTAAGAGTTTTGTCCGTTAGTGGTGTCGGGTTTTTTCAGGAATCTTTAATTTCAGTGTTTTTATAGTAAATAATGGGAGAAATCTATATGTAATAATTTATTAGATTTTACGTGAAAAACGTCTGTCTGCAACTAATAGTGTAGGTGTATAGACTGGTCTAATAATTCTAGATTATTTTCAGATTGGTTTTCTCTCGTTAGCAATAGATAATTATAACTTCAATTGGTAAACCTTCAAAAATTTTAAATATTTATACACCTAAACACTGAGAGAAATGAATGTAGTTAAATAAGCCATTTCGATGTAAAAAAATTATCCAATGCATATTAGAAATGGGAATCAATCATAAATTAACAAAAAAGTAATTATTAAAAGAAACAAAGAAAACAGTTCTTTTTACTACCCAGATAGCCCATTTAACTATTTTATTCCTTTCAGTGTAATTAATTCAATATATTTATATGTATACATTAAATGTAAATAAAAGTCATTCACTTCTTTTTTTGCTCATCGTATAATTATATAATAATTACATCATACAATTTACATCTACTGAATCATACATTCGATGATGGTTGATTGACTCTTCAAGTCTTTATACTTTTTCTATATATATATATATTTCATCTCTTAAATTATACAACAAAAAACTAAAATGTGTCGAGATTTTTTCATCCGACAAATTGAAGTATATATTAAAATATTAAACAAACATAAATTTGATGTTTATATGTACGTCCTATGTAAATTGTCTTTATGCGTATGTTCAACTCTGGCTGCCCCACGCGCACGCCTAATTATATGCGTGATCGTGCGTACTTACATGAACTTGGATCATTAATGAATTGGTACATAAGCCGTGCTTGACGATAATTGCTCATAACGGCAATGCCGTTGTTTTCTATGAAACACGTCAATTATTTGTACGCACAAAAACGATTCGGGCTACCATAGCGACATCGATATGTAATAAATACTTTATCGCGCTGCTTATCTCGTAAACTAAATTTCATTATTACTAGATAATCGGTCGCTTTGCAATTTAAATTTGCCGCACAATTAATACACATACGAAGATCAAATTGAATGATAAATTTAATGTAACAAGTTTGAATTTCTGTGTACTATCATTTGATTGAGTCATAATGCTGTAATATTTGTGCAGCTACTTTGTTCTTTTTTTTCAATATTTTATTTTGTATTAAATATTTTACAAATTAATATGATTTAATTTGTTTTTAAATTTCTTTTGAACAATTTTAAACAATATTTAATATATGTTTTGTTATTAATGTACATATTAAGGTATGTTTATTACTATTAAATCATAGATTTTGCTACTCAAGTCGCAAATCCAAGCGCATGCGTATAGATAGCGTGCAAAAATATAACCTCAAAATTATCCGATGAAATGACAACCCGAGGAGCAGGAACTGTGACTTACACACAAGTATAGATATATATATGAGTTACGAGTTGAGGTTAGCTAAAATTACGATCGAAACTAGTCACATCAGCGACGGGACTAGTTATGGTAGCGACCTATTTTTCTCGGTGTATGTGATACTTTCAAAAATTAATGAATCACTATCTGGGATAGCAAGATAAATGAAATGCTCCTTTGATTTACTTGCAAGTGGACTGATTGTTCTATCTGATATAATATTTTCTTATATTGTTTAAAGTATATCCTTATTGTAACAACTACGTTAGCAATTTTTACAATTTCTTTTTTTCCATGTACTCGCGAGATAGATATGCGTAACTATATAAGAAATTGTTATTTTAACGACATATAGGCTAAATTTGTGCGAAGATAACATGAATGGTACGATCAGGTCGTTGGTTTTATTAAAGAATTTTCGCGCGAATGTATGATATGAAAAATATAAAAATATATAAATTTATATTCATATATATATATGCGAGATATTTATACTGTATCGTCTATGCTAAAGTTCTTTGAATATAATCTAGATTATTATCCGGTTTTTCGAGCAAAGAAGGGCGATTCTTAGTTCGGTTGATCTGGTCTTTTTAGTTGGAGACTGACACCGATCTCTACGACCAAGCACAAGTGATAATACGGTAGCGGAAACGCGTCGAAGCACGACGGGGACCGGTATCCAGTTTGGTTTATGATCGTGTGCAGATCCAAGGAAGAGTGGCTTTAAAAGGAAGAAACCAAAACGATCAATTGCGATTAATTTCATAATTTATTAATATTACTTTAACGTATACTACTTACATGCGTATGCTACTGTCACGTGTTATATTTTAAATATTTATACATGTCTATAAGTGTGTTTATATGGTTTAGTGTACTAAATATGAATTTATACATATATATATAGCATGTCAAGTCGAGGAGATGCTTTTCACTGAAAAGAAAGCGCTCCAGATTTTACCTTATTATTGATAAAATTGTACAAAACTGACGACCCATGAGTTCTTCTCGAGAAATTTGTAATCGCCGTGTGTGCCATCGTAACTTATTCGCCGGTTCTTGGCGAAATTTAAAAACTGCGACATTTGTCTGAATATACATATGTTACGGTGAATTTCGCATTATTGAGCGGATGTAGAACAAATCGGATTAATTGTTAGTTCGAGCTACGTGATAAATTTGTGTTTATGACTACATGTTTTCAAAAATCAGCATCTTGTTGTATGACATCTGCAATTCATTATTTATTTTTCATGTTGATTATACTTTATATGTTTTTAAATAAAAAAATTTACATTTTTTCATAGTGTAAAACTTGAAAATCATAATTTAAACTATACATATTTTTTCGTCGTATTGGAAAAAGTATAATGGAAAACATGTTGCATATATGTTGTAGAACTTATGTAACATATATAATAAACTAAACGGTATTTATAATTAAATAATGCAATTATTATGTCAGAACAACAATAAAAAAACGAGTAGTTTTAAAAACAAATACCGTTCATATATTGAATATAAAAGTTCTTGCTAACATGAACATTATCTACGAAAATATTAAATTAGCAATATTTATTTTGTACGATAACACTAATAACTAGAACACGGTATTAATACATAATTAATTTGACAGGGGCATACATCTAACAAATATTTATCATACATATTAATGTTTTGAGTACAACTTTTATAACAAAATATAATTCGATAAATAAAAATGATTATTAACATGTTCGAAAACTTTAATTTAATTACATGTTATAATATTCAATTCAACATTGTAATTACTCTACGATAATTGCTAAATGAAAAATATAGAATCTATTTACAACTCTGATACTCGTTTTTAATAAAAAAAAGGAAATTTTACACATTTTATCGGCCATGTTTCATTCATTTTTTCGTTTAAAAGCACGTGATTAATTTCCAATTAAACAAATAACTTGAAATTACGAATTAATGATGATCGACAAGATTAATTGGCTTCCACACCCCGTCAGACAGTTACTGACCAGTTTCCACGGAATAAAGTGGAAAATTTACGCCAAAACCACTGCCATAATGAGTCACTCTTACTATATGCCCACAAGCAGTCTATCTTTGATTTAAGTCGAAATAAAACGCGAAGTAATAAACAATAAGTACACATCTTCTTTCGTAGAATAGCTTGGGTAGTTAACGTAACGTTGCGAAATTTATGCTTTTGCCACATCGCGTCATAAAGATAGATCTTACGTCCTTGTGACAATTCATATAAAGTGGCAATGCTTTATCGGAAATGACGAGTTTGATTGCGTTCATGAATCAGTGTATTTTTTGCGCATCCCATATGAATAAGGTTCATCGACACCCGGTAGTTGTCCAAATTCGTAAATTTGGCGGCTTGTTCGATTAAAATTGTAATGACGCCGGGTTGTCGGGGAAAGGAATACGAGGAAGGATCACGATGTCGCTTCCTTTTGAAAGCGTAAGGTGAGATGTGTGGGGAACGCCGGACTCGATAACTGAAAGAGAGAGAAGAAGGGCGCTCTCGACCATGAGACGACAACGAAATCAAGAGGGTCTCTTCAGGAACGACTCACGAGACGCCAGGCGACAACTAATTAGGCCTAAAAACCCGTCGAGGAGCTTCACAGTCAGCCGCCATCCGAGATCGAAACTTGTACATTATATATTTTGGAGAGCCTGCTGCCATTCAGTACTCAATCGAGGGTTTTTTTTCTTCGCGTTCTTCTTTTTTCATCTATCTAATGCTTGGCAATTCTTCCTGTGTCGTTTGATTTTATTTTTAAAGATTGTTTTCGGTTTCCACTGGGAGAGTTTATATTGACAGGGGCTAATATATGAATTTGTTTAGACGTTTTTTGCAGTTTAATTGGTGATAAAATTCAGATTATTGATTATAATTTATCCTTTTTTATCTTCCTTTCTGATAATATGAAAATTATATTTTGAAATTAATATATTTTTCGATAATTCATTATTATTTTGTTGTAAAATTAGAGAGATTAATATTTCTTGACAAATTATTATTTTCCTATCTATAATGTAATTATCTCTGCTTATACAATTTACTATATATATTAAATGTATATAATTTATGTAGTTTATAATGGCTTGTAGAATGTTATCGATTTTACCTGTACCGATTCAAACTGCAAACAGGCGATGATGATTTAATGTGTCGCGTAGAAAAAATAGTCTCATGGATGAGTCCACGGAAAAATTTTTTTCCAGTTAGTTGGTCACAATAATGTCCCATGGATGCCACAGTGTGTTTTACAATCTGTGAAGATTCATGCGGCGTTTGAACAAATATCATATAGTTCTCCCAATCATATACTTAATTTAAAAAAAAAAATTCTTTTATTCTCGAGGTAACATCTCTGACGTGATAATCCAACATCATATCGCTGTGCTAATTTTCTACTTGATTTTCTTAACGGCATAAAGTTTCGTATAGATCATCAGATGCTTATTTGATATTATAGATAATTAACTGGAAACATTTGAAATTTATTCTTGTATTTTTGTTTTCTCTATATTCGAAAAACACACGCACAGACCAGACTTTAAATTATTACTTTAAGTGTGTCAGAAGTTGTCTGATATTTCTATAAAAATTATTAAATACAGAAGATTATATATACTTTTAAAAATATAATTTGTAAAACATCTATTTAAATTACGTTTTATTGAAATCCTATTTTTTATTTATTCGTCTTTACAAGAATTTTCTAAAAACGATAAATATTGAATTAGAAAAAAACTTGGTGTTTGTATTGTATAGCAAAATATATTTTGAAATTAAGACCGATATTTAACTTAAATTATAAATTCAAACTTATCTAAAGCATCATATAATGAAATGTAAAGGAAAATTTGCATTATATGAATTGTTATGATAGTGGTAAAAATTAAGTAATTTAATATATATTCGATTATACATCAAAATATATCAATATTACTATAAATACGGAATATATTCTCTAAAGAAAATCAATTTTGATTTCAAAAGGCAAAAATGCGCGCATTTGTCCGCGGATAAGAAAAAATTTGTTAAATAATATGCTATATTTTATAT
>JABFPK010001539.1:0-11574 GCA_022817445.1 Habroteleia sp. ZL-2020
AGAGTATGCAATATAAAGTAACTTTCTTTTATTATTTTACATGTATTTAAGAAATTGTATTATTGTAAACTCTCTTTAAAAATGCAAAAAACTATAAAACATGTTTCTTTTTCTCATAGATTTTAATACTAATTTATATATACGTATATTTAGTTCATAAATTATTCATATATATTAATTGCGATTAATAAAATGAGACTAATTGTGTTGTAACTATAGCTAATTAGCTTCTTCATGTTTATAAATATTTGTTTAAATTATAAAAATACAATAATAATGAAAAATGTAATGATAAAGTAAACAGTTTCATCGTAATTAAGAATAAAAAATGTTATGTTTTAGTATTAATAAAAGTCTAAAAATCATTTTCGGTCATGTACTATTTTGTTTGACCTAAATTAATAACGTATTATATAAATCATTTTTAGTCAATTATAAATAATAGCTATTATTGAAATATTAATTGATTGAATAAATAATAGTGTTGAGTAAGAATAAAAAAAAATAAATTAAACAGACATTAAGAAGAAAAAGAAAAATAAAAGACTAATAAAATGTAAGTTTTTCAACGATTTATATCAATAACAATAAAAATGTTTGTTCTTATAATGTCTTACTTTCATTAATTATATACTATTTAATTAAAGAGAGTCTACTGCATATATTTAGAGCAATGTTATATGAAAATTTACTACAATCTATAATTAACAAAGAGTAAATTTAAAATGAACTTCACGCTATTTTCTTCTTGAACGATTTCTTTAATTTCCTTGATTTAATTGAATAAGTAAATTTTCATACAAGATTTACTTCGATGTACATTTTTTTAGATTACATCCATTAAGAAAACGAAAGAATACACAAAATAAATACTGATTCATTTGTATTATACTCTTTTGTTTGATTATATTATATAAATCTTAATCGAATTTAATTTTAATTTTTTGACACAAACATTGTGCAACATCTAAAAAATATTTTGTGTTAAACAGGGAGAAGAAATTGTAAAAACATGTATAAGAAACAATGAAAGAAAAAAAAATATAATTTGAGAAGCAGAGTGTGTAAACAGCTACAAAATGTAACAATTTGAAATAGTCCACACAAAATTGTTGACTGAATTTAACATTAAATATAATGAGTTAATATATATAAATAACTGGCATCGAAAGTACATTCATTAAAAAATCAGATTACTTTGACAGCATTAAATGTACTCATTATTTTAATAAATGTGTATACATTTAAATTAACGGAATTCGATAGAATTTTCAATGAAATATTAATATCATAAAAATATTAAAAGGCTCTTATAGTTGTACACAAATATTCCACTACAAAATTGTATTTAATTCAACAAATGAATGTTTAATTTCATTTAATTATATTTAATAATTAAATCATTATTTTAAATACAAAATACAAAAATGCACACAGCAAATAGATTAAAAAAAGTTATAAATTTTATAGAATTTATGAACTGACTAATTTGCAATCCTTTTTTTCACATCTTTTAAACAAGAATAATAATGTACTCCCCCAGTCTCGAGGTATACATAAATGTCTGATGCCATTGTGACGATTGCGAGCAATTTACACACTCTTAAAACAATAAGTGTGAACACACAATCTGAAATTATGACTCGTGTGGCATGTACTGTATTGTCTGCAACTGCATGTTTGTTTGTTTCATTGTATGCGTGTTTGAGACAGAAAGACAATGAGAAAGTATGAGAGAAAAAAAATAATTAGTTGAGATGAACGAAGGAGTGCAAGACGTCTAAGAATGTGTCGGTGGGCAATGAGAAAACCCACCTTCGGTTGACTAGATTGTCTCTGTAAGGATCGCGGGGCTGCCGTTTCATTATGTCCGACTCCGGTGCCTCGTAGGCTAGCGAGATGGCCGGCACCTGCCATCCACCATTAGTTAGATAATTAACTAAATATCTTGATAGTGTGAGCGACATTAATTAAGTCATACAGATCATGATAATATTGTTGTAGGGAAAAAATAAAGAGCAACGGGCGGACTCGAGGCTATAACATTATCCTAGTCCATGTGTGCTTCTAGATGGAGAAAAAGCTGTATATAATAAAGAGAGATCAAGACAAAGAAAAAAGTTCTGATCTAATGTCATTCAAGGCAAAACCAAATGTATTTCTATTTCTACATTTTGTCCTCTTTCATCGTGGCAATCCACTTTACTTGTAAATACTCGGTTTTAACATTTGGCCTTGCCAGTGGTGAAGAAAAAGTTTTCGATGCCATTCTAAAGCGATCAATCATTGCGTGAACAGATAATTTTAATAAACTGATTTGCAGAAATGAAGATTGGAACACTGATTCTTACGATACTTCATTCTTGATATAAGCATTGCTGCTAGACATAGGTGGTTGTTGCTGGATTCATTTTTAAGCATTAACGATTTGATGAATGAAGTTTCTCGATGCACGATTGTTGCTGAGATAAAAAATGGACGTACTTTTGAAAAATTGCTGAATGTAGAATACATTTGCAATGTATGCAATTTTGAATAAAATTTGAAACATTCGTAACTTGATCAAAATGTTATTTACAATTGGCTCATTCATCATGTAGTTAATTCAACACTTTATTAATTTGAATTATATATTATTGCAATTTGATTTTACTGGGCACTTAAATTTATAATTTACATCACACATAAGCATAAATTCTGTTTTTATTTGTGTAATTTAGCAAAAGATTTTAATGTTTAAGAATAAATTGTCTATTTTATATAACAAATTTAACAGAAAGTAACATGCATTTGAATTAGATTAGAAAATGCTCTGATTTAATTCTAATTTAATTGATTTACATCTGATTGATTTAATTGTTCAATAATTTTGAAACGTATTTACGACATTAATATAACATATAAATACAAATTGCACAACACCACCTATGTTTAAAATTGTTACAAATTTCCTGTACGAAAACCAACGTTTGATTTTTGTCAAATTTGATTGCATATGAATTAATAATAAGATGTCTGGTATTGCGGTGATTAAAAATATCAGATGGTGCTCCAGATGCGCTGGTGCTTCCTGTTTTATCATAAAAAGTCACATGTCCCGGAATTGATCACAGTTGCATAGAATCCTGCTCGCAGTCTCGTGTGCTTTGGCAAAAATTAAAATTATGAATGCGGTCAAATACACTTTGACACAACGGACGTTTGAGCAGAAATCTAATTAATATGACATAAACATTCTTTTGTAATACTGCATATGATAATATCGAATAACATTAATACTATCTCGTCGACATCTTAAGTCAAGTAGATTCGCAGAGTGGTAGAAGGCAGCAGCTGTAGGCAGCGCATTACATAATAAAATGTGAATAGACTGTAAAGAAAAACTGCAAGAAAAGTTATGTTTATCCAAATATACAAAGGTGCTTTAATTAATGATTGCGTATAATATGTAAATATTATATTCAATACGATAAGTAGATGATGAATAGAGGCAGCATCTACAGTTTGACTGTAGAATAATAATGTTTATAAATAGTAAGAATAGTTTGAGAAATGATAGCAAAGTGAAGATAAATAAATATGTAAATATATCATCGTAAAGACTATTGTCGTGTAATATTGTACGACAAGAATAAAAACTACAACAATTTTATATACACTTATACAGAACGCTCAAATTGAATAGTCCACTACACTGTACTAAACATTTCTAACACCAATTTCATACAATATTTATTGTTTTACTTTGTGGGGCTAAAAGTGAAAAAAAGAGCCCCAGCCGGGTACCAGAATACAAATTTTAATTCCAGATTAGAATACACTTAAGGACTTTCAGTCAATTTTGTGCCAAGATACTGTATACGTACTAATAGTTTTGCGAAGATTTAAATATAAGTTTACACATTATATGCATGCACTTTATATAAAGTATTTTCTTTGTTTCAATTCTAATGCTGATAAAAGTTTGTTTTGTAGAAGTTATTTATATTTGTCAACTAGTTTATATTCAATATTCGTTAAATGTTAAAAGACTTGAAAATAGAAATAATGAAACAAACTTATAAAAAAATATAGTTATATGTTACTTATAATAGATTATAAATCTAGACTTATTTTAAGACAATTATATTTCAAATTGTACTATTAAATGATTTGTCAATTTTAAATAAGGAATTTCAAAAAACAAATAAATAATGAGAAAGCAGCAAAATGCATGATAATAAAGAGCATTTGAAAGAAGTTTGAAAATTATATAACATATGCAGAGAAATTGTTTTAAGAAAAAGTAACTAATAAATAAGACAAATATCATCCATTTGACAAAAATAATTCAGATTAAAAAGATAATATATATAGAAAGAGATATACATAGTGATAATCAAGTAGAATAAAAGTAAGGCGTTAATAAAAAATATTACTTAACATATAATTAAACAATTTGAAAAATTACTCTGAAATATATATTGCGTTTTTACACTTCAAAAAAGCTCTCACAGTACAAGAGATGCTCGGAATATCTCTAGGCAGTGCTAAAAATATTACCGAATATCGCAATGTCCATCTTAATAAGTATCCTTGGAATATTTTTAGTAAACTGCCATAAATGGCGAATATTCCAGGGATGACTTTTAAATGAACATTGTAACAATCTCAGTGTGCTACTGGAGAAATTGTTTTGCAAAATAAACATTAAATAATTTGAAAAAGGTGTATGTTATAGTACGTATTAACTGTGTGAAATATGAAGCGAAAATAATTGATAATTTAAATCTTATAAATTACCATACAAAATATATTATCCAATCAGCAGTACCACTCTCTCAATTGGCATGATATAAAAAGAGCGAAAACTGATCAAGAATAAAGGAATAAAAGGGAATGCTACTGATATAAAATTGTGTAATTTAAATATAGAATATAGAAACGAACATGCGACCGACAAAGTCGTGATCGATTTAATTGATTAAGAAATTTGAAGTCTGACAAATTTGTCGACTTTCACGCGTGACGATGAAAAAGAGAAAAATGTGCGTGAAAAATACAGTCGACTCAATAGAATATAAAATAGTAATATAACTTGGAAAAGCCGAGCTTGGAGAAACAGTGTAATTAAATATATACGAAAAGATCGATCTTACCTTTTACCAACGAAATACCACAAATTCGACGTGTTTGAATGCGGTAAAACTGAGCTCCATTTCAAAATGAAATGAAAAATGAAAGAGACAGAAAGAGACAAGAAAATTCTCAGACATGAATTTCGCTCGAGTCACACTTTACAATGCCAATACAAAATACAAAGGAGTCAAATTATCGTTTACTTCGGGGAACGAACGTTTATTGCCGAAGCTGGACTAAGATGTCATTTGATTTCAAAATAATAGTAACAATATTAACAACGATAACAACACAACAATAACAATGATAACATACACGTATTTCTATTCGTTTTTTCTGACTAATACAGTTAGCACAACTTAATCCAGTTTGGTGTAGCTCATTATTAAAAAACTATATCCCAATCAAGAACCCATTCGTGCGAGCGAGCATCCAAATTTATATCGAGAATATAAAGAAAAAGCCTGTTTATAGAAGATAACAAAAATTGTACGAAGAGAATAAAGCCCATTAAAAGATACCCTTCACCATTACAAATCCAGTACCAATATTTTCGTGCAAAGACCCATTACCTTGACCCATTATTCGGACTTCGTTTGAACGAATATTATGGCTTATTTTTAACATCATTGCCCTTATATAATTATTAATTAATTCACGATACCAACATTTTTATCGCAATTCAATCTAAACGTACATTTGTAAAACCATGATAAACGTACAATCGATTTTGATGCCATCCACATAAGGAAGCGAGAAGAAATATCGAATGGAACCAACTAACTACTAGAGTAACCATATTATTATTAACAAATAATGTATGGCCAAGGTTTTTTGTTTCATTTCCAGAATGAGAATCGTCTGAATTATATTATCTGAGCTTCAAACAATCGTTACCGACTCGTCGAAAGAAAATACCATTGACTATGTTTATAAAAAAGTGCGATTCTCATTCTAGGGCGATCAACCTTGTTTATACTCGATGAAAAATCGAGATATTGTTATAGATGTGTTACCTTTCGTTAACAAGTTTGTCTGTGAAGGGGTTTCGTGGTTGTCGCTTCATAATGTCGCTCTCAGCCTCCTCGTAGGCTAGGGAGATGGCGGGTACCTGACGTCATATTATCAACAAACTCAGTAAAAAGGCCAACAAGTAAATAAAATATCGATTTGCATATCGACACCACTGCAGCAAACACGTTAATGTAAAACTCAATCAAATTCAATCGATTGTAATAATGTTTAATTGACCATTACAATTAATAGTGTAATTATATTGATAGAAATTTATTACATTAACGTTTATACTGAAATGTCTTTAAGTGATAAATAGAACGTAAGCAAATTAATGTAAACACGAAAGGATTTGAATACTGTTAAGTGGTGGTAGGGATCACGATACAATTAAAGTGTAAAATCATTTAAGGGGTATTTAAATAAAGAGCAAAAACAAGTAAAAACATGGAATAAAGGATGTCGTGTGTTGGAGGATTGCCTACCGACCAATGTTTAAACCAGTATTTAATTACATTCAAATCAATCGAATTCACACAAGGCAAAATTTGTAAAAAAATGTGTGTGCTGTACAATTATGAATCAATGTTAGCTGGAACAAAGACAATGCGATTGATTAATTATTAAATATCTAATTTGGCATTTTGTAGCCGATCGCTTTCCTCTCTTCGTGACCTGAAACGCTGAAAATAATTTGAACACAATTGATTATAAATTGCATAATAACGATTTTGACAAGTCCATTACTCTACTGCTGGCTTCTAGAATAATTTTCGTTTAAAGGAGCTTTTCATATAGCGTCTACATGGATGTTGTTACCAAAATGAAGCGATATCAGTGTGCAAATAATGTAATGACGATATCGAGTCATCTCGTCTAGCATAGTCGCTAATTGAATAGCAGCTTGCAGTTTGTACTTCATATGAGTAATCAATGAACCTTTCGTTGACGAGGTTATCGCGGTATGGATCTCGCGGCCTCCTCTTCATTATGTCCGACTCGGCCATCTCGTAGGCCAGAGATATGGCAGGTACCTAATATTATATTGTCATGTCGAACACACATAATTTTGAACTTGTAATACGCATAATTGATATACATTAACATGATTGTATACTTTAAATCGCTTATAATCAATTTTGAATTACAAAATTAAAAATATATCATTCAATATTAATTAATCTTACTAGAATCGATGTATTGTTCATATAATTATAATAAATTAATTTATATATTAAACAATATAGAAATTCTAGTCTGATCAATTTTAATTATTTCTACGCTAGATAAATTGTAAATATGTAACAGAGTAACATACCATGTCTGTTCCCAAATCAATGCAAAGAATTGTTACAGTGCCAAGAGGCAATGGTATATCGCAAAGAATGAATGCTAAGAAAGGCGAGATCTCGGGAATGTTT
The DNA here is from genome assembly GCA_022817445.1 of Habroteleia sp. ZL-2020. Lineage (NCBI taxonomy): Eukaryota > Metazoa > Arthropoda > Insecta > Hymenoptera > Scelionidae > Habroteleia > Habroteleia sp. ZL-2020. The sequence continues at coordinate 7,554 of JABFPK010001539.1, forward strand.
GAAGTTAAAGTGTAAGCAATGGATTTTTTCAGATTGTCGAAAATAAGCCGACCCTCTTCGACACCGGTAACGATAGAGGCGAAGTTGTCGTCCAATAAAATCATGTCTGCCGCTTGCTTCGAAACGTCGGATCCAGCGATACCCATGGCTACACCAATGTCCGCTTTTTTTAACGCAGGAGAATCATTCACACCATCACCTGTGAAAATTACAAAATGATAAGTTATTGTTAAGGAAAATACCAATTCGAATAAAAACACATAAATTCTTTAATATAAAAATATGCAATACACAAGTCAAGAGTTGATTTAACACGATATATTTTGTCGACAAATAATAAACATCATTAATTATCGACGTAAGTCTGTTTCTGTAACTGAAATCACCAGTGACGTAAAATAAAAATAACATTTAAAAATATTGAAATTAAGTATACTAAATTTATATTTAGGTTTATTTCATTAATATTATAAAATTATATTACGTATAATTTAAAATAAGTTTTTAGAAATCAATATATTTTTAATGCAATTTATGTATCAATTTTAAATTGCATATGATTAAATATAAACATTATTTAACCTATTTTAACTTTATATACATATATGTTTAATTAAAAGCGACTCATTCTTAAGAGTCAGTAAAAGCTTATTTATGACCTATAAATAATAGCAATAAAAAATATACGTTATATTATTACCAATATTTTTTGTTTTATGGTTAATAAGAAAAAATAATTAATTTTTTTAAGACAATATGTTCACTTTAATGCTACACATATATTTTGATTGAATTTTAGATTTTGATAAGCTTGATAAATATTAAGAGTAGAGTGTTTACCTGTTACAGCAACGATGGCACCCATTCTTTGACAACCTTCGACGATAATAAGTTTCTGTTGCGGAGAAGTTCGTGCGAACACAATTTCGGTATGATACCTGAGAATTTCATCCAGTTGGTCAGAGTTCAATTCCCTGAGTTCGGTTCCGTGGATGACCGCTGCTTTAGCTTCGCGTGGGTTAACTTCGGTTACAGGAATGTTTAACCGTTGAGCGATATCCTCAACTGTCTCATTACCTAAAAAAAATGTGACGAATTAAGCATTGATTAAAGCCAAAGAGTAACCCAAAAGACGTAATTAGGAATGCAATGCAAGATGACAAACCTTCAGAAATGATACCGACGGACTTGGCAATAGCTTTGGCAGTGATTGGATGATCACCAGTCACCATAATGACTTTGATTCCAGCGGAACGGCATTTGGCAACCGCATCCGGTACCGCAGCTCTTGGTGGATCAATCATAGACATCAAGCCTACAAAGCGGAGATTGTCCGTGGGGAAATTGGGGTCGTCGGAGTTGAATTTAAATCCTACGGGGTACTTATCGGACGGCAATGTGAAATCACAGAAGCCCAAAACACGTTCTCCTAGCCCACCAAGTTCAAGATACGCGTTGTTGAACGCCTCCTTCATTTCCTCGTCCAAAACTTTTTCCTTGCCCCCAATGAAGATGGTGGAACACCGGTCGAGAATTCTTTCGGGAGCGCCCTTCATCACGAGCAGATGACGAGGATCGTTCGGGTCGTCCGACTCATGGATAGACACCTGATATTTGTTAGTCGAGTTGAAGGGAATTTCACACACCTTCTTGTTGCGCTTTCGAATGCCCATAACATCTCCCAAAGCAAGTTCCATGCACTTCAGAAGCGCCGCTTCGGAAGCATCGCCATTGACCTCTCGTTTCAAAATCGGTTGGCCTTCTTGGCCGGGTTTGAATTCCGCGCGATTACAAAGGGTTGCGATCTTCGCTAAGGCCTTGAATCCGGGACTAGTTCTGTCGTACTGGACTCCAGACTGATCTTCGGTGGTGTCGGCGTCTATGATCTGATTATCGAACCACATGTGCGCAACGGTCATTCGATTCTGGGTGAGTGTGCCAGTCTTGTCGGAGCAGATGGTAGAAGTGGAGCCAAGAGTTTCCACAGCTTCAAGATTCTTTACCAGACAATTTTTAGAAGCCATTCGTTTAGCCGTTAAGGTCAGGCACACCGTGACCGTTGCCAGCAGACCTTCGGGTACGTTCGCCACGATAATTCCGATCAAGAATATGACGGCGTCCAACCAATGGTAGCCTAGAATGAAAGCGATAATGAAGAAGGTCACGCCCAAGAACACGGCTACCCCGGTGATAAGGTGGATGAAATGGTGAATTTCCTTGGCGATGGGAGTCTCGCCGGTATCAAGACCAGACGCCAGTCCAGCAATCCTTCCCATTACAGTCTGATCACCGCAACAGATCACCACTCCTTTTGCAGTGCCCTCTACCGCGTTCGTTGAAAAGAATGCCAAATTTTTCGTTTCTAACGGATTCTCGTTTGTAAATTCTGGCGACCTTGATTGCGGCTCGGATTCTCCTGTCAACGAACTGTTGTCCACCTAAATCACAAATCGTATTCTCTTAGTTGCTTCGGTGTGATTATGCAAATATTTTTCAACAGTCAAATTTACAACAATTCTGTTTCGGTAAACATCAACGACCATTGCTACCCGCAATCGATTTTATTTGATCATTAATTTATTTCCAGCTCATAACGATTGTTCCCATTACTATTTTGCGCATGAAAGTCAATTGCTTGGAATATTCCGGATTATTTCGTAATAATGGAACATTTCTACAATGCTTTCTTCATCCCTTGGCTTGTGCTCTGAATAAACTCATGAGGTATGAAGACAATAGTCATTAGCGTCATTAGAACGTGTCATAAGAACAGGCCACGAAATTGGAAAAAGAAATCATAAAAATGCGGAATATTCTTTAGCGTCGGTTAGCTAATTCTATGTTAATATAGCATTACATTTTATGTACATATTTTTATCTGATATTTATGAATCGAGCAATAAGTCATAAACTAAATCGACTATAAAATATTTTTCTATGAAATAATAATGCTGGATTAATGCTTTGAATTAAACGTGTTTAGAGTTTAATTATATATTAGTGAAAATTCAAAAATATTCTAAGTAACATTCAAGGCTACTAAATTATTATCAAAAAACCTTCTTTCTGAATTTGAAACTGTTTAACTGAATGCATATTGTGCAAATTAATATCAATGTGGTGTATATTTAATGATAATATAATAATGAATGAGTTTATAAATATTGATAAAAGATAAAGTAATTTCATGTATTTGAGACAATTATCGAGGTCATTATTAAATCGAATTATTGCTAGAGATTATTCCGGCAGTGGAAGATAACCATTTCTTGAATCAAAATATTTTTAAAAAATGACTGTTGTATGACAAATATGGAATAATTTGATTTGCCATATTAAACAATATAAATTCACAATCTTTAACCATCAACAAAGATGCAAATTTATAGTTTTTGTTATACACGTAATACAATTTTTAATTTAAAATTCAAAACTGCATACGTTGCGAAAATACACACGGGTACTTTCTGTCAAATAAATGTAAATTTATGGTAAGACCAAAAATTGGATAATATTCATAATTATGTTAAAATCATAAATCACAAATGATAAAGATTTGATTTGAAAGTTTGATCTAAATAGCAAAGGAAAAGTCGACTTGTCATTTTTACATTTATTGCATAATTAGGTAAATGAATAATAAAACACGAAGAAATCCAGATCACGTATAATAAAGTACGAATCCTAGTGTCTGTAACAGTCTATTAATTATTGACATAAGATATCGTATATGTTTATGTTAAAACAAAATCTAAAAACTTAATCAGACACACGTGTTTACCTATACTTTCACATAGCTACCTAATTTAATATATAGCCGTGCTTCAAGTTATTAATAACTATTTATCCTTTGAACATAATAACATTATTTTTCATTTAAAATGAAATTATATAATTTCATTCTACAAATTATTTAAGCGTACCAAACTTACAATTTCATCTACAACAAACTATTTTCGCCGTAAACATAGTGTTCTACATTTTTCCTCCGAACAGAATTTAGTTTCATGTCTGCCATTAC
>JABFPK010001540.1:0-11573 GCA_022817445.1 Habroteleia sp. ZL-2020
ACATAAACATGACCCATCGTGTTTACAAATAATATTTACTATTTTGGTGGATTTTTGTTTATTTATGTTTTACCATCCGAATTTACATCACTTGTCAACCGTCAAACCAACCATTACCCCCACATTTTATGTAAATAAAATAATAAACATATGTTTACCTAAATATTTACTTTATCCCCCTCGAGTTTTTTATTCCCTTCTTCTTCACTCGTTATAATTAATTGTTATTGATGGGTTAACTTTGGCATGTCAAATGACTGCTTCTTCTTTGTAAAGTTTCAATGACGTGATGTCAAGTAAATTGATACCTAACTTCAAACCGCACGTCTACATAACGCAAATGATGCGTACATATTGCACGCAAACACACTGCTATAATCGAATAGACTACTTACACTACGTCGCCTTAAGCCATTTACCACCCGAAGACAAATTCCCCCGATGACGTTTAGGATGTTTAAGGAAACCCGCTCGGGTAATGCGAGCACCCAAAGGCATAGTCGCAAACAGGCAGCTCGTTTCAATCGTGTCATTAACATTTGGATAAAAATAGATTGAACGTTTCACGTGTCACGGGCCCTCTGTCTGAACAATTTGCGCGGATGTTGTTTTGACGCTTTTCAGGGGCTTGATTGACGTCGATCGTTGGGAACGGATGTAATTGAGAGGACGTTCAAAAAAGGCGGACACATTTTTCGGGATTACAAGTTGATTAGCGTGAAAGATATCTATTACTCAAGTCCAAACTGGGTTATTGGTTTAGAAATGACTAATGAAAATGGTCAAAAAGTGTCAGTTCAAATAATAAACGAACCAAAGTCTGTTATTGAAAATATTTTTATTTTCAAAATGAACTTTAAACCGATGCCAAATGATCGATGTGATTTCAAAGAAAAGAACGATCGCATTTGAAGTTGCCTAAAATAATGGTCAACCCGCGAAATGCTACTGTGCAGAAAGTACTTACTTTCCGCACGGTAAAACGTCGCCATTTTATCGACCTCTCTTGTGAGAAATTCGAGTGATTTTCTAACTTTCGCCCTACTCAGTAACTGATTAAATTTAAATTCGCGATATCATATGTATCTATGCAACAAGTAACACAATTAACGGCCCAGCATGGGCCCAAAACTGGCAAATGATAATCGATCTGCGACCCACGAAACATAGACGTGATTCGACGATTGATTGCTAGTCAATATTTCCCATTTGCTAAAGGAAAATGCGTACGTCTGGGCCAAGCGTGGACCATCAGATTGCCGACGGTCGGCGCAGCACTGGGCCAATGTATATACCCCTTAACCTGCCCTGTTCCTTAACCTGTTCCTTTCCGGGTTTTTTTTGTTAATATTCGTGCAGCACATATTTTACTACGAGGGTAATTATTACAAAAAATGAAATAATGCACAATGAAAGCAGAAAAAGGATTAATAATGCATACTTCGAAGACCATTCTTCGAAAAACCGTCGATGTAAATTTATTGAATAAAATATTTGTTCTAATTAAAATCTACGTTTAAATGTATGTGCATTGAATATTTAAAAACAAGTATATATTATTTCGCAATGATAGCATAACATTAACAGCTTCCTTTCTTATATTTCGTATTAAAAAACGCTCCACGAGTTACGTACAAAAGAACTCAAACATTTATTCGCTGTAAATACTTTTTGAGCGCTATACGTATCTCTGATGAAGAAACGAGATAGTGGGATTAAAATAGTTCTTTCTATCGGTTTAACGGTTCCCGCGTGAACCGAACGAAATCATTTATAATAAATAGCGCGAAAATATTTATATGAAAAAGGAAATTGTTTTAATCTCAAAAGGCAAAATTGTCTATCTATATTCCTGGTGCGGCGCGCACAACGCACACAACACGCAGGCAAATTGTTTGATCAATAATTCTCGAAATATGCTGGTATGTTTGTGCAATATTGAGGCAACGATGAAAGCGCCTCCATTGTATCGAACAAACATTTTAGCGGGGAACAGTTGTTCTCGGGTTTCAAAGAATTAATTAAAGAATTCGTTGCCGCAGCCTGACAAATTGTGCTTTCGACCTCGCAAACTCGGCACAAAATTCGTCTATCAATTCGCGTCTCAAGCCGCGTGGCACTTTTGCGAAACTTGTTAAGATTCTTCGCAGTTTGATTATCGCGCGGCAACAATTTTTTCAGCTCAAATTCCCGTTTCGATGAGCCCCGCGCGTACAAATGGCCAAACAAATCTCCGTAATTAATCATTAAATCGTTCGAAATAACACTATAAACTTGCTATAAATCTCGGCGTCGTTTACATTCAACTGTATCGATCGCGCGAAACAAATCATTGCGCGCCGTTCAATGCAACGATAACTCGAAACAGTGTCAGGCTGAAATAGATTGTTTGAGACATTTACACAAAAAAGAAAAAAAGAAAAACAATGTCAACCTAAACTCTTTTGTAAGTTTAAATTGGACAATCATTAATAAGAACAAAAGTTTCGCGCTTGCCGTCAGACGCAACATAACATTTATTTATGGTAATTCGACTTTTCGGATTCCGCGTGGAAGAAAGAGGAGAGAAAAAAACGAGCGAGGCTTGAAAAAAGGTTTATCTTTTAATAGCAAAACTGTATCTCGGAATAACAATCGATGACTTTTTGACGTCGTTAAAAGTAAGCGAACTTCGAGCGACTTCATTATGTCGATGCAAATAACGACCATTGTCGACGTGGAATAAAAATTAATTTTTTTCCCCTTTCGTGAGTAACGAATGAATAGAACGAGTGTGGTACGTACGTTCCGAAAGAACTGAATTCGTTATCATCGAAATCAAAGATTATGTGTCTTTGACGTGTACAGAGCTTTCTGTTTTTCAGGCGCGCAAAGGAAAAAGCAAAGGAATTCATTGCACGAAATCAACACGAAACGCAAAGTCCGAATGATTTGGACATTTTCATCGAAATTGCGATGACTCATTACCGGTTGGGCGAAACGTTTCTATACCTGGCAGCAACAAAAGGCCCCAAACAAGCCGATTTTAACGCCTTAATCGGCGTTCTCCGGCACTCGAAATGCGGGTATTTTTCGTGGAATAATTATTTCCCATCGAGGCCGCGGAGCTTGGTTATTTTAAAAGCCGGCGAATTCGGACTCGCGTAATGCGAATTCGAGGTCAATTAAGCCACAGTTTGGGATTCGAATTAAAGCGCGTGTAATAACAATTTCACCTTTGCGGTAGCCCTTAATAAATGTAATTAGAACGAATATTTTTAATTTTGCCGGATAAAATGTTTAATATCGCGTTTTCAGACGCGCAAAAATAGGCGATGAATTTCGACGTTTACGCGAACGCAGCTGCAATATTCATTAATTAAATTTTAGAATACGCGACGGAAAATCCTATGCCAAATTACGGTGACAGTTGTCGGCAAAAAACAATAACCTATGACAAATACCGCAAATTTATTTTTAATCTTAACGTTACGCTTGCGGCATCTAATATTTCACGCGCGCGAAACGTATCATTTTTGTGTTATATGCTTCGCGAATAAAGCGAAACGATTTATTTAAATAACTGAGCTTAAGCTTTTAATTAATTAGAGAACGGTTACTTTGGCTCGGTGAATTTTACTTAGCTCGGTAATTGTTGCGAGGTTGCTTAAATAACTCTGAAAAAACTTTGCATGGAAATGCCTAGTGATTTTACGGATATTTCTTTGAATGCGCATCTTTAGTTCGTTAATTAAAATCGCGTCGATTACGGCGTTGCTCGCGACGAGTGCGTTTCGACAAAAAACGTAAAAATTCTCGTCGGCTTAATGTTTTTTAATTATAATTACAATGTAGATAATCATTCCGTCAACACATAATATTTCCGAGTTAATTAAAAGTCTAAATTAAATATTTATCTCAATCAGAGTATTACTTCAAAATATGAAAAAAAAAGGAACGAGGAAGCGAGTGACGATGTAAAAAGTAGGTGATGGAGGGGCGTGTTTTCTCGTCGCAATTAGAAAAGTTGACATCTTCATCGTGCTAATTAAAAGGTTTTAACAAAGAGTACTTTTTAACTAAGTGTCGTAAAGATTATACCAAACTGTAATTTTCTTGAAAGAAACGCGCTGCTCTGAAATAATATAACACAGGCTATAGTTATATTTCAGCGGATTGGTGCCCCCCACCCCCTTCCACCCACCGGCCGGCAATGTCGGAGACGTTTTGTTTAATGAATAATTAAGCGCGATGATGACGGCTAGCACATATTTCGCGACGCTCATTTACAGTCGGTCGTCCGCGCCCTCCCCTCTGCCGCTGTTCCTTATACAATTTAATTAACTAAATTATTGAATCGATTTCTTTTGTTGACTGCTTTTTTGTTTCTTTACAGTTGCGATAGTAGACACTCGCGTGCCATTTTATACCCTTTCGCGAGATAATATATATTAAATGGGATTTCAAGCTTGTCCATATAAAAAATGAAGTTGTATTTTTAACTACAATGAAAAAATTGCATGGTCAATGATAGGCATTACAGTATTCTTGTGAAATTATATCTGTAGTAAGCATTTTATATATTCAATTTGTGATTCTTTTTAGTTGCAATTTCTAATTGTTGCGAGAAAGTTACAGTTATCAAATTATTTATTTTATATTGTCTTTAATTTGTTATGGTTTCTGTATATTGTTTTCATTTTTAAAAGATTTAACACAATTATTAATTTGTATCCAATTTGAATTTCATCTACCTTAATTTTGAGTTTTTCATTTTATCAATATTTTGAGGTTAACGTTTCCTATTTTAATATACCGTAAATAAATATCTTATTCCAAGCATAATATCCTTTTTTCTCCGTGAATGCATTTCTTTCAAATACACGTATTTATTTAGGTGAATTTGTTTTATTGTATTTTAAAAATTTTTATTAATGAATTTTAAAATTAAAAATTAAAATAAAATTAAAAACTTTATTTTAAATGAAACATAACTCTACTTATATATATACAGTATGCCTATCTGGACAATATATATGTCAGTAACATTTTAGACATACATATTTCTGTGCCAGCTATATATTTTTTTCAGTGCAGTTTTCTATAGAAAACTATAGTTTTCAGTGCTTGCGTTTGTTTAATGTTTGTTAAAAAGGAAGCATTGAAAGTTATATAAAGTATAAAGCATTGGAAAATATTAAGGTACAACGAAACTGGGAAGAAAAACACATATTAGTAAGCATTGACAAATATTTTATGCAAAATAAAATAAATTATGGTAACTCTTATTATATTTAACATCCAGCGACCTCTGGAGAGGAAATTATATAGATATATCTATTTTATTGTTATCTCAATATATAATATTATCTCAATATATATATTATGTTTACATTACAAAATGTACACTATTTATCCATTTTATTATAGGAAAATATGCTTTATTTTGCATTTTAAATGGATGATTTATTTTTTGTCCCTTTTATAAATAATCTCACAACTAAAGCAGAAAACAAAATTGATTTAAAATATAAAATAAATAAATACTGAAATTTGTTTAGTATACTTTAGAGAATAAATAAATACATCACTTCACGTTTTGAAATAAATATAATTATTACGTAAATTATAAAAAATACTTCAACGCATATTTATCTTTACGCGTTGCGTACATTTGTACAAAATATTTCATAATTTTCCTTGCATTTGTTTACAAAACAAATCTCGTTACTATAAAATTCGCCTCGCGACAAGTTGCGAAACATGATTTTGAACAGCGCTGCTAATTTGCGAAAGCCAAAATCCAGTGAATTACAAAAGATTAACCCGGGTTCGAATAAATGACAAGCGAAAATCAGTTTGCTGATTCCGAAATTAAAAAGATATTCGCTCATTGAATAGCGATTCACGCTTTATGCCTCGGAACGTTAAATGTACAATGGCCTTTCATTATTCGACTACGAAGTTCTCATAAACTCTAATGGAAATCTTCGTGTCGCGGAGTGAAAGCCGACGAGTCTTGAATGATGTTGGCGCATTAAAACAATACCGAGTGTCAATATCGCGTGCATCTTGATAACTTGCAAATTATTAACGCGTTCGGAGCGCGGCGCCGCGTCCGACGCAATCGGCGCAACCATTGGCGCAAGACGTCGCAAATAAACAACTTCGCGCGGACAAAAGCCGCGCGGATTGGCGTTTTTACTGCGCCCGGCAATAAATTCGGGCCGCGCGGCGTGGATATTTGCGTTTGCCGAACTGACGAGCGTGAAACGCGTTTCGACGAATGCCTCGATCGCGCGAAAATATGATTTGTTTTTATTAGCGTCGCCGCGTCCGTTGAACCGGACCGAATGTCTTTATTGCTTTTCACTTTTTGCGCGCGCCCACCAATCAAAATATTAATCACGCGAAGCCGCAACCGAACCGTGTTGATCGGGCGAAAATTCGCATGCAGAAGTCGTTCGCTTGGCGCTAACGCCGCAACATACCGTTTGAGCCCTTGCCAATGTCTTGTATGTAGGCTGCGTATCGGGTTTCGTGGAATTTATGAAATACGAGATCAAGTAATTAAGTTCGTGACATTTTTATTGCACGCTAGATAAGGTTAATTGAAAAACGGCAGTTTATTTTGCGCGATTTATAATATCGTGCGTTTAGATTAATGAGATTGCACTGTTGAAACGCGGCGCGAAATTAAGGTAATCAGTGCTGTCTGGAGCTTAGTTCTGGATGTTCAACAGAAATTGCATTGCGGAAGTATGCAAATTTTGAATAACTTCGATAAATACAATTCAAAAACTGTTGCATCGTGACGTTTCAATTTGAAACGCTGCAAGGATCGGCGAGAGATAGTTTCGATCGAAGCATATTTGATTGTCTTAAAACGCGAGGGCAAAATATGTTACGGCGATGAAGATTAGTTTTTGCCGTGCAGGAGACGCAAACTCAATTTCGCGTGAACGAATTAGTCTGCCAAATGTGCGCCGGAGTGTTGCCAGACTCTCGCCAGGTTAAGGCTTTTTTGCGTCAAGAATTTGATGCTTCGATGCAACAAAAATGTACCAGATTCATTATAACTTAGATCACAAGGACGTATAAATAAGTTTAAAAATGACTCATTCAAGGATTTTCTATATATATATATATATATATATATATATATATATATATATATATATATATATATACATTATATCCCCGTCTATAATATTGCCGTCATCAAACAACTTTGTGTAGTTCCGCAAAGAACTTTCTAGTTCTGTTCTTCTTCGCAGAAAATGAAATTGTCATTGTTAGATGGACATTGTTCAATGAACAATGATCTCAGTAAATTGTATTATAATCAATCTTATTTTAGTAATACCATTTTCCAAGAAAAATGAATTTAGTAGTATCAAACGTATGCTAATTCTTGATACCGTTGTATAGAGTTAAGCTTATTATAATAATGTTCATATTGAAATTAGCAAACGTGAATGAATTACGACATTCGCGTTATATGCGCACAAGGGATATTCCTTTACATTCCATCAATAATTATTTCAAAATATATATATATTCATAATTTTGATAATTATTCTAATTAAAAATACAACAACCATTTCGCAAAAATGAATACTCATACGTCGTTTAGCGTTCATCGGACGTCGTATCGCACTGCTGCAGAGCTATTCGAGAAAACGCTACAATTTTAAAATCCTTTTTAAAAATAATATTGATTTTTTTCAACTAAATTTCACCGAGCATGGTCGTCTGAAATGCGTACTGCAATCCGGTCGTTGCACTAACGCGATCATACAAAAAAGCTCCATCAGCATAACTCTTTAAAAACTAAACGAGACCCTGCCCTTGCACCGCTAAAGCATTAAAATCGCACAGTAATAATATTTCTCCGAATCCGTTATCACGTTGCCTGGCGTGCCACGTAGTCCATTAATTTCCAGTTATACTGTCCATAATTTCATTCCCCTATCATGAACTGGAATTGCCCAAAATGCGGCGACCCCCGACACTTTGCGGGTCAGTTTCAATTGGCGGGGCGGGAGCGAAAAACGCGAAAACCGAACGAACCGCCGTCGAACGGGCCTTCAAACGCGCTGCCTAACGACGTTATTGTCGGCCTTGTCAAATCTTAACCAGCCTAAATTCCCGACCAAACGGCGACCGCCGATTGGCTTTGTATTATGCCCGTAATTGAGTGTGACTCGGTGGCCGCTGAGCCGTAGTCGCTCCCACAAAACGTCGACGTTCGTCGTTCGGCGATCGATGCTTCTTTCCTCGGATCCAGCCACCTGTCGGGCATTAATCCCGCGACCATTGAGGACAATACGCGCGATTCCATCGTTGCCCCGAACCACGGAACACAAAAGGGCCCGGCGTTTTGTTTGACGGCTCTTTCAAAGGGCACGTCAAGACCAATAAACCCTGTCGTGCGAAATTGCTGGCCGAGCGAGGCTCGCGAAAGCGCGCCTACTCGAGAAACGTCGGTTCAAAGTGCAACGTCGCGAAGGGCGTTCGACGGGAACTGCGCGAAAAAGCGAAAAGTCCTTCGAACCCGGTCAACGCCGAGACGATTCCCAGCAAACAGATTCGTCGAACTCATCGACAGCCAGAAAAAATCTTGCGATCCTGGTGTAAACAGGGAGTGGAAGTGTATGCGTGTAGCCAGCGTTGTTCGAGAACCCTATACTGGAAGCGGTTGGGTTTTTGATTGGAAAAATAAGTCGTCGTCCGGTCTGACTTGTAGGAATGCTTTAAAACTTGCGAAAGGGGACTGCGAGGCGAGCGAAAAACGACAGAAAATGGACGGGAACTTGCAAAATAAGTTTCAATAGTCGCACGATGTTCAACGATTCAACGATGTTCAACGACTCTGCGTTTAATCGCAATCGTTACCAATTGGACTGCAGTTTTTCATTAATTGGACAAGACGATCGCAGCTTCGTCCACCCTCGATTTCCTCAAGATCGTCCAAACCATTAGCCAAAACAAAACAAATTTCGCCGCAACATCTGCGACCGCTCCGAATTGGACCTTTCGCGTCCCAACAGCGTTCAAGTTTGCAACAATTACAAACACCATTAGTCGTGAACTAGAGCGATTATCGCAAATCCAAGCACTTGGCCGTGTCCCATTTACTCCGCAGTCGAACACTTGTGCACATAATTGAACCTCTTGCGTTACGTACGGGACTACTTCCGGCGAATCGCGGAACAGCACTCCGCGTTCTCCAAAAGCTCGCAACACCCCAATGATACCTACGATTACACATCGACGCGCATCAACTCGTTCCGAAATTGGTCCCGGTATTGCGGACGCGCACTCACGCGATAGCCGCTCTTTTTCAACGCGCGCGGTTGCGTACCGTAAAACGCTACTGAGCGAACTTTTCGAAGGGTGGCACGGGATCTTTCGGGGCTTCCCCTACCCAGCCGCTCGCGTTACGCGCTCTTACCCCTTCCTCTTGCGCCAAGGGGATCCCGGCTTCTCGCGCGAGAGCTGCACGATAACCACTGACGCTTTAGTGGTCCAGCGGAGCCACGGGTCGCGCGCGCGCCGGAACGCGTCCGAACGCAGCCGAGCGCGCCCGGACGCAGCCGAACGGCAGCCGCCGGCTTTCGGTGGCTGCGTCCTTGTCCGGCGCTCTTCGTCGTCTCCTTGGCATCCGAACCACCCATTCCGCGCGGCCCCCCGACCCCCCGACCGCGACCGTTAACCATATCTTCGTGCGGCGTGAATCTTGCCTTCCGATCGTGCGGATTATCACGTCTTGGCGAAGTCGGCCTCGAGCCCTCTCGCCGGCCGCAACGCCGCCAGCCACGCGAGAAACGGCGGCCGAAAAAAGCGCTCGGAAATTCAATAACGCGCCTCGGCCCGCCCGAATCCAGATCAGATAGATAGACGATTGTTGCTTGCGGTTCCTCGTTCCGCAGCCCTCGAACAACGCGCTGAGGTATTGGCCCGGAACACAACCGGACGGAGATTTCTTTTGCGACTCACTCGGAGATTGTTCCGCGAAATTAATTCGAGACCGCTGCCGGTTGCGCGCGAACGTTGCTTCGACGCGAGCATAATAGACTTCTTTATGATTACGTATTGATTCAATCTTGCTGACGATGTTGCATTACAATGGTACGGGTTACTTGTATTTATAGTTATTAACTGGCGAAAAGATAAAGCGGGACGGAAGACGCGAACGATCCGAATGCCGCACAGAATACGTTTCTATCTCAAACTGAATTGTATTGATGACTGTATGAGAATATAATTATGAGGTAGTGTATTGGCGAACGCCGAACAGAAGTTCGACGGATAACGTTGGCACCCGGAGATGCCTTTAGGCTATGTGGTCTTTATTTATTTTGCTTTTTATTTTTATTATTTTCTTTTTTGAGAGAGAGAGAAAAAGAAAGGGAATTAACCTTTTATCTCCCATGTAAGGTAGTACATATTTACGAGTTTCCGGTTTACAGTATTTTGAATTAATAATAAACTTTGCATGTTTTGTAAGTGTACGCGTATAAGGAATAATATAATTTGGAAAGTTTCCGTGACATGTGCGCAAGAATTAGAAGAAAATCTAATCAAATTTTTGAAACGCCTGCATGAAATTTACAAGACTCGGATATTTATGCAAGTTAGATATTTGTAGAATTATGCTTTGGCAATGATGTATTATTGCGATTGCGAGACGCGAGAAAATGTCAAATTTAATTTAGAGTAGAATAGAGAGAAACACCTAACGTTTTTCCAACTACACGGAGAAAAATAATGTTTAAAATTTTACTATATTTTCTAGATTTCGGACTATTGAAATAAATTAAAAATTTTATTATACAATGTGATAAAAATGATTACAAGTTCTAGAAATATTTAATATGTGTCTTTTTATATCTCCAAGAAAACGTAACAAATTTTACCATTCTGTCTAATACATTTTTTTGCTTATTCCCAATAGTCTGAGAAATCTAGAAAATATGTTAGATTATTTAAGTTTTTTTTTCTCATCGTGTACCTTTATATATTGTATAGGACCTTTCACGCAACTTTTCTTAATTTTTGATCTAAAATTTGGTGAGCATTTTAAAAAAAAGAGTTAGTAGAGTTGCCTTGTGGAATATAAATTTACATTTCCTATATAATTGCATATTATCAGAATTATATTACAAACTACATAATTGCAAGATTTGAAACACTACAAATACATTATTTGAATTACGATAATTTGATATCTTTGCATAAAATGGATATTTCTCATTTACTAATAATAATTAATCTCAACACTCCTAAAATGTTAGATATTCAACTTTTTATATTTATGCCGTGAATTCTTTGTTCCATAAAATATCGCATCAGTTTTTAAAATCTGCGATCATTCAATTCTTTAAAGAGAAAATTGCAGATAACGATATCTCTGATCTCATTATTGCCTACTGGGTCCGCTTTGGGACTTACATATTTAAGCCGAACAAAGTGAGGGTTTCGCCGATACATCCATAAGATTTGTGAACATCGAGATACAGCGCAGAAGATAAGTAGAACAGACTTCTCCGTAAAGAAAGATAATCACGAAATGAACAGCAATTTTGTCG